>ML828490.1:34410-44491 GCA_009831015.1 Picea engelmannii | reverse complement strand
CGAGTAACACTTCATAAATCTGAACTCCCCACCTCTCCCTCTAGATATCTATATATATACGTTTTTGTCTCATCAACCATTACAATGTATTACAAAAACCCTAACCCTAACGACATTAGGTCTTCCATGCATGCGCGCCTTCCTTTCAGCTATCGCTTTCTTCGTGCATGCCTTTCTTCCCAAAATAACCTTTCTTTATGATTTGGCTTGCTTCCAACACGCCCCCAACACTGACATGTGGCTCATACCAAGCCACCTAACCCTCGTGTGCTTCGTCGATCTCCCTTGATATCGCTTGGAACTTCTCCATTAGCTTTGTTCCTTGCATTTGGGCCTGCTTAGTCTTCTCCTTGAGTGCATCCAATATTTGCACTGCAATCTCGTCACTGACCATCCTTGCACATTCTTCTTGGGTTTGTGCCATATATGTTTTGGCTTCCTCTGCCTATGCAATGACCTCCCCTGCTCGCTCATGGAATGGTTCCATTTGATCCCGGTGCTCCTTTTTCTATGCCTGCGCAGCTATGAGTTATGCCTGCAGTTTCTTCATGTTTTGTTCTCCTTTGATGTGCTCCATGATCGGCATTGTCTTCTGCCTCTGCTTGAGGTCTTGGATAGTTGGACTTATCTGTCTTCTTCCTAGTCCCACTGCTGGACCTTCTGATCCTCTTCCATCTTCATCCAAAGTTGTGTTGTTGTCTCAAACAACTCGGTCGTCGCATGGACTTGTCACTCTATCTCCTTTATCTGCGTTTTTGCCTCCTGTCTCCTTTTCTCCTTCACCTCTAGTTGAGTGGTAGGTGTGAGCTGCTCCTAGAGATGCTCGATCTCCTATTGGTATTGATTACTTGCAAAATCTAATCAATCTTCTCTATCACTGTGAGTTCGACCGTCTATGTGTTCTTTGGGATTTTCTCATAGGCTACAACCACTTTCTACTCCAGCCCATTCATGTGGTCGTTCTCATCTTTGGTTTCGAACTTAGCCTGATCAAGTATCAATTCCAACTTGTCTTTATTGTCCTTTTTCTACTGCAATTTCGTTGTATATGTGTGTGCACGAGACTGTACCTCTTGTGTAACGTTGACTTGTAGTTTGTAAAAGTCCTTGGTTGGTATCCGCGTGAATACCAACTGCAGTTGAGCCAAGTCATTTAGGGGTGTCTACCCCACGATTTCATCCATGCACAACATGCTGGGTGTGACATGAAATGTTGAGCTCGATTGTGCTATCGTCTAGATCCTATCTTGCTTGCTTGATCTAGTTTCACCTTTTATCTGAGATGTTGACTGACCCGTTTCTATGTTGTTGTCAGCTGCCTGCACTTTCGTGAGCTTCCTGAGGAGTTGTCATATGTGTGCAAGCTCTTCTTCAATTCTGTCCCTTTGGCGCACAACATTCTCGAAATCCTTGATTGTGTGATCCTATATCATTTGGGCCACCATGTCCACATCATCCTCAGTGATCATGTATTCTGGGGGCGTTTTGTATGCCTTCTCCTTCTTGTGCACAACCCCCATTTGGATGACTAGCCTCTTAGTCTGGCCTTGTTCTTGTGGCATAGCACTTGATGTAGTTCCCTATGTTGCCTTGGCCTGTTTCTATTGTACATGGGGTGCCTGTGTGTTGTTCTTATTCCCCATCTAGGTGCCTATCTTAGATGTCCCCCATTTTTTCTTTCGTGCCTTGTTCCGACCTATCCTCGGTTTCTTAGGCACTGTTACCTCCTCGAGTTGTGTTTGCTTCTATATTAACTCCTCCTCCTCCTCTATCTTTGTAGGTACTTATCGAATGAGAACTGGAATCCTCCAGTCATCTTCCCAATCCTTAATGGCCACTCTATGTCCACCTACGTGATGTAGTAGCCCAGTTGTAGCCATTGATTGTCGAGGTATTTCAGTGCCTGGATCCACATCGCATGTCTAGTGGATTTGAAGTTGGCTATGACCTGATATTGTGTGATTACTTCCAATGCTACCCTTCATGTGTTGGTGATGTTGTCATGTATGTCGTTGAGATAGCCTTCAAATATAGTTGCATTCTCTTTTATGTTCTTGGAGTCGGATGCAAACCCGAGAGATAAGTATCGTGGTATGTGGCAGGGAGTGCATCTAGTGGAAAAAAATTAATAATCCAGATCCTTCCATCCAATCACAGCTATCAAGATGAGTAGCCATGAATAATGAAATTATGTCCCCAGATCCTGTGCATCCTTCTAGTTGTCTAGGAACAGATTCAACAAATAAGGGGCCCAACTGAGTGTGGTGCCCTTAACACATTGTGCTACAGCTATGGTAGCCTTGATTGGGACTTCCTCCTTGCGGCATTTCTTGATTCATTTGCATGCCATAAATTTTGTGGCCATTCTTGTCGCAGTGTCACTAATATGCCTGATGATGATTCTGCGCAACCCCTTTCGGTGTCGTATTTCTTCTTCATCTCCTCGACCAATGATTTCTCCTTTGTTTTGTTCTCCAAGAACTATGCAGGATCCTCACCCCATGATGGCAGTCCTGT
This sequence comes from Picea engelmannii, assembly GCA_009831015.1. Lineage (NCBI taxonomy): Eukaryota > Viridiplantae > Streptophyta > Pinopsida > Pinales > Pinaceae > Picea > Picea engelmannii. The sequence goes on along the minus strand of ML828490.1, from coordinate 41,974 downwards.
GATGTATGCAATAAGATCTACATATATGGATATGAGTTGTTCCAGCCATAGGTATCTGCCATGTGTGATTGTCATCGGCTTCTTGACACAGTTGTTTGCATACTGCCCCCTCCCAAAGTGTGGTAGGTCCAACAGACCTAGAATCCCAGTTTTGGTCAGTCCTACTACCCACTGGACTGGTTGATTAATTGGTTCACCAAAGGGTCCTATACCCACAGTCTGTAGGTAGACTCGCTTGGCAAATTTTGGGAACTTGTCTGTGTTTGTTACATCATGGTATAAGTACCTCAATTTCTCTGTGTGACCTAAACAATTTTTTGGTACCTGTACCCCTTCCAGAATGCACAACAAGACAATGGTTGTGGTGGGTTTCCTGCGCAGTGACCTAGGTACCATATGCCTATCCTTTCGATGCGATGGTTGACTCGAGGTTCCCTCCCCCATTGTTCATTCTTCGCCATACTCCTCTGGTCGACCAGTGACATATTCCATTTCTCCCTCCTGTGGTTGTTTTGACATGGTTTTCTACGATCTTTCTGGCATGACCATTTCTCCTGATTTGGATTCGTCCCATTGATTCTCAGGGATTATACAGGGTTTTCGAGTTGCACTTGGTTGCCTGAGTCCTCAACCTGTTGGCCCTGTCCCTCTTCTAGAATATCAATGTCCATGCCCGTTGGTGTTGTCTATTGGGTTTCCTCCACAATGGGTGTGGGCCTTCCTAGTTTTGTATCCAGCGATGGGATTTCGTCCACATTGATGACCTCTAGGGGATGATATGGTTGTTTTTCTCTTCCTTGTGGTTGTGATTGTGTTCTGGTACTACTTCGGGGTTTTCTCACAGTCTGTATCGGTTCTCCCTGTTTGGGTGGTTCCATGGGGGTAAATTTGTCATTCGTCGAGATTAGTGGCCTCTGCAACCTCTACAACCTTCACTCTCTACTTCGTATGCTCTATCACTCTCTACCTTTCCCAATTTTTCAATAACCTTTATGCTCTCGCGTTCTTTCTTTGTATTGGCATTGTGTGAAGCTTGTCAGATATGTTACCATGATTATTCTTTAATTGAACTGCTGATTACCTCATACTTTCCATTGATTTCTTTTGTCTTCACCAATTGGCACGATTAATGAGTCATCCCTTCAGTCGTTTCTAACATTCAATTCTGATAGTCGTCGTCAATTGGCACTTCTTTTGCTGTATCTGCCTTACCTGCTTATTTCCACTTTGGAGTAACCATTGGCCTTGTCTCCATCGTGCTAGTATTGTCGAGTGTGCATGCTCCTTCTACTTCCGATGCACTATGCCTCTTTTGTTACCTTTTGATGTCCTGCACTATATCTTGTTGTTTCCCTTTTTTTTTTTTATTGCACGGTGACTTTCAAGTTGTGGGTGGTCGATTATCCTTGTACAACTTCAGTCGGCTCCCATTGATCATACCTCTGAGTTCTCTGCCTCCTAAGTCCTTTAACTATACATCTCCCTCATTTGTGATAGTTTTTACTTCATATGGTCCTAACCAATGCATTCGAAGTTTTCCTCGGTGTTGGAGGGCTTTACTATCATACATCAACACTAAGTCCCCTTCCTTGAAAGTTTTCCTCTTGATATGTATGTCATTCCAATATTTGTCCCTTGCTTTCTGAAATTTTTGGTGGAACCCTGCTAGGATCCTATCTTCCTCCATGATCATCAGTTGATTCAACCTGTCCTGTACTGTGCCTCATTCTGTCATGTTCATAATCGTTGTTACACACAAACTAGGTACCAAAAATTATAGTGGCACCACTGCTTCTTGTCCATATACCAATATGAATGGATTTTGTCTTATAAAATTCTTGCGTGTGGTCCTGTATTCCCACAATACTATTGGCATCTTTAATTCCCAATCATCCCTCTTGACATTGCAAATCTTCGTGAGTGCATTTTCAAGGATTTTGTTAAAGGATTATATTGTTCCATTTGCTTGTGGATGATATGGTGTACTCTTTTGGTGATGTACTTCAAATTCCTCAGTCATATCCTTAATAGTGTTGTTAATGAAGTGAGTGCCTTGTTCACTCATCACAATCCTTGGGCAACCAAATCTAGTGATCACTTGATCAAACAGGAAGTGTGTTGTTGTCTCTGCACTGCAATCTTTGACTAGTTCTTCTTCTTCCCATATAGTCAAGTATTTTGTCATGGTGATGATGTACCTTGCTCCAATCGCTTTGGTTGGTGGGTTAATTGGTCCCACAAAATCTATTTCCCATTTATCAAATACCTGCAAAGTTACCTATGGTTGCAGGGGCATATCGTCCCTTCTATTTGGTTTATCGACCCTCTGACATACATCTCATTTCTGGAAATACTCTTTTGAGTCTCTGTGAATGGTTGGCCACCATATTCCTTAGTGCAAGACCTTCTGCACGGTAGATTTGACTGCGTAATGTCCTCTTGCTATTCCCTCATGGGATTCTGCTAAAATCCCTCGTCTTTCATGTTCTAGCACACATCTTCTCAAGATGCTATCTGCACCCATTTTGTATAAGTGTCCTACAATCAGCTAATAATTTGCAGCTCGGACTACAAGGTTTTTCTTCTTCCTGGTGTTATATTCCTATGGCGCAGTCGTACTCAAGTACTAGATGATGTCTACGAAGTATTCATCGGTGATCTAGACTAAAAATAACTGGGCATATGGAAAGTTGTCCTCTAAATTGGTAGGTTCCTCCCCATTCGTGACCCATGACAGATGATCAAGCCCTGTGTTCAGCTTCCCTGGTTTGACTATTACTTCAAAATCAAATTCTTGAAACAACAGTAGCCATTTGCAAATTCTCTCCCCCAACATTGGCTTGTTGACTAGGTATTTGAGTGTTGAATGGTATGTGAACATCTTGAAATGTTTCCCCAGTAAGTAATTTCTGAACTTTTGAAGCACGTAGACCATAGCTAGGCCTTCCCTCTCTGTAGTGGTGTAGTTCTACTCCGATTCTGACAGTTTTCTGCTAGCAAGTTCTATAGGATGATTGAATTCTCCTACTCTTGGCTGCACCAAAATAGCTCCAAGTGTTATGATCGATGCATCTACATGTACGTGGAATGTCTTCTCCCAGTCTGGGAAAACTAGTATTGGTGTGGCTACCATCTTTTCTTTCATCTTATCCAAACCATGTTGACAATCCTCATTCCACTGGAACATTGTATCTTTCCTTAACAGTTTCTCCATTGGCACAGTGATCTAAGCATACCCTTTTATAAAAAAATTGTAGTATTTTGTGTGTCCCAATGTCACTCTTAGTTGGCGAACTGTTTTTGGTGGTGGTAGGTTAACGATTACTATGATCTTGGAAGGATCTACTAATAAACCTTTCTTGCATATGATATGGCCCAATAGTATCCCAAAAGGTGTTCTGAAGATGCACTTCTTGATGTTTAACGATATCTGGCATTGCCTCAATATTTATAACATGTTGTACATTGTCCAATCATCCAAATATACTTCTAGAAACTGATGGATGAAGTCTTTGAAGGCAGCAATGACTACTCTGGAGAAAATTGTTGGTGCATTTTTCAATTCAAAAGGCATGATTGTGTACTGGTAGGATCCCCATTCTGTAGAAAAGTGGTCTTGTATCTATATTTTAGTGTTATCTTTATCTGACGGTATCCTAAAAATCTATTTCTGAATGAATAAAGTTCCTATCCTCCTACGTTCAACAACACCTCATTCGTGAATGGTGTAGGGAATAGGTTGTGTAGGCACGCGTCATTAAACTTCCTCAAGTCGATGCATATTCTTATCCCACTTTGTTTTTTCTCCTGAAATACCATCAATCTTATCCATTCTAATTCTTCCATAGGTTCTATGATTCCATCTTCGAGCATCCTATTGATCTTAGCTTTGACTTTTTTCTTATATATCGTATTTAATCTGTATGGTCATTGTGTGATCGGTCTTGCCTCAGCTCTGAGTGGTATCTTCATTTCACCTAGCTCTCATGATATGCCTTTCATTTCTGTAAACTTTGTGGGGAACAGGTCGTTGTACTCACACAGTAACTCTGTTATGCTTTCCATTGTTTTCTCATCCCAGTAGTCTCCAATGTTGGCCATTTTATGATTCTCAGTTTTCCCAATGTTGACTTTCTTTACCTTGATCGGTGCAACAATTACTTCTGATTCTAGAGGTGGACCTTCCACTTCTCTTTCATCTTCATCTTCCTCAATATGAATATCACACGGATCATCTTCATCTGGTACTTCTTCCTGCACATGGTAGCATGAAAACAGTTCTTTCAGTGTCTGTTTGTTCCACTGTTGTTCCTCTGTTATGAGTTTGACTTCTGGTTCCTTAATGAATATCACCCCTCTTATTTGTTTAAGTGTTTCATCTATGTTGGGGTTCTCATGTTCAAATGAGAAAGTGACTGCAAAGTTTTGTTGTAGTATTGTCCATCTCGTAGTTCCTTTGCGTAGTTCTTGGTTCGTATACCAGTTTGTTGGGATGTCTTCTAGGGTGTGTACAAAATGATGAGGCAATTCCTCTGGGGGTGTAATTTTCCATAGCGCTCGTCACTTATCCAAGTGTTCCGCTAGTGCCCCCTGTCCATCATACGTCTATTGTTGGTTGCTCTTATGTTCTGCGCCAAACCTTATGCATAGTAACCGCTTATATTGGTACCAAATTTTTATTGTTTCCTTGTGTGTGCCCCACCATCTTACAAGTGTGGCCTTGAGTGCTATATCTAGTTCTAAGATTCTATGAGTTTCTAACACTTCATCTTCGTAATGTGTCAAGAATGATTCTAGATCATTGACCCCATGTAAACTGGGTGGTTCCCTTATCTTCGTACCTACCCATCTTACTGTGTGTTCTATTCTTGCGCATCTTCTTGTGGAAACTTTGTGTAGCCTTGGTTGCCAGTTCTCTAAACCCGTATCTAATTTTGATGCACATGAAGTAATGCTTCGCCAACTAATTATTCCATCTACAGTTGTGTTACGTAATCCTCATCTCAAGCAGTTGTTCTTTACAACTGGCTAATTTCCTCCAAGTCCAAGAAAGTGGGCTCTATGGATCTTTCCCCTTCTGATGGGTCTAAGGGCACAATGACCCTGTATTCTCCTGACTCAAAGGTCATTTTTCAGGTTTTTAAGTTGATTATGGCTTGGTTATCAAACACCCAATCCAATCTCAGTAATGTTGGATATGGTGTTGTGTCATCTATTATCTCTATTACTTTGAATTCAACTTTAGTGCACACTCCATCCAGGTCTACTGTTACTCTTTTCAGTCTCCCAATTATAGAAATCTATGTTGATTTGCCAATTTCAACTATACGGGTGAATATCCTGAAGTGATCTCTCCCATACATTGCCATGTATTCTTGGATAATACATTGACTTCAGATCCTAAATCTAGTATGATATCTCCCATGTTGAAATTTCCAATGTTGGCATTCAGCCTGAACTCCCTACTTGTTCTTCTCCTTGTATGTAAGTGATTGACTATTTTTTGTTCTAGATTTCCTTTTATCTCTATGTTACATCTTTATAATATATTTTGTAATACTTTGACAGAGGATGGATCATTTAGTAATTTCACACATGATTGTAAAAAGCCTTTGATTGTACTTACTTGTCTCAGGGGTTGCATTTCTTTGTTATGATCCAACGATGGAGACATCTCATACTCTGGTACTTCTTTGCTATGTTGCGTGGTTGATTTAGATGCAGTGTCATGATTTCTTAAATGTTTCATTCTCGTTCTGTGCATCGAACTTCTTCCTTGGTTCGACATTCTTCTTCACCCATTGGTGTTGTACCAACTCTTGTCGTACTACATCATTTCTTGTTTTAGCTCCTCCGAGTGTAACTATGCTGATGTTTCTTCCTTCATCCCTCACTTATGTTGAAATCCATTGAACATTCTAATTGTATTTATTCCTCTTTTCCTAGATCTTCCCTAATAACGTAGGACATTCTTCTATGTCATGATCCGATGCGTGACAATACATGCACGTTGCTGGTGGAAGTGGACATTCTCTGGAATAATGTCTTGGATATTGACAGTTGTGACATACCACTAGTCATCTACCTCTTCCAAATCCTCCTCTTGCTTGTCCTCCACCTCTGTAACTAGCTTGATTCCCCCACAACGTGTTATACTGAGGTGCCTGGTTATATGGAGCAGTATTGTAATGGGGTTGGGCTGCGTTGTACTGTGCTTGTGCTGTGTTATATGGTTGTTGTGTAGTATTATATCGTTGATGCATAATGTTGTATGGTATTGGTACCTAGCTAAACTGAGGTGTGGCTTGCTCGATCATCATTTCTGCCTGCACCCTATATGCATCTGATGTCCTTTCTATCATCAACTCCATGGTTCTACAATCTTTGTCATCATGGCCTACTGACTTCCAAAAGTTTCAATATGAACTCTTTGGGACTGTCTGGTACTTCTGCATCATTGGGTAGTGATATGGATCGTCGCCCTATTTATTACCGATTTTGCACCATATTCCCTCTGATGGTAACGTATTTGGAATTTTTGTTTCCATGTACTATGTGAATGTTGGACATTCATTCTTATGGTGTCCTTTCATTCTACAAGTGGTACACCAAACGACTTCTTGTTTTTCCTTACTTTTGTTCTAGTTTAGCTGGAAAGTTAAGTTATTCAGATCCTCCTTCAATGCTTTGATGGTTGGATCAGTTTTCTGATATTGGTTTTCTTCTAGTTGCAAGGCTGCCTAAAGAGCCTCTACCTGTGTTCGAAACTTTTGTTGTCACAGTGGATATTTTAAGTGTGGTAATAGTGAATTCATGAACATGTGCATGTGTTTCATATCTCTCATGAGATATTTCAGTTTCCCTTTCAGTCGCTTGAATATCTGGTCAATCTCCCATACGGATTCTCCTGGTTTCTGTCTAATTTCTATCATCTCATTCATGTACTGGTCCTCTGAACTTGGCTTCTAAAACTCATTTATCAACAACTTCTTGATATCCGTGATTGTTCTGGTTGTCCCTAGTGGAATTTTTGTAGCTAAACTCATATACCAATCCAATGCATGATCCCTTAGTATGATAGCTATTTGTGCAAGTTTAGTGTCATTGTATGTGATCTGTTTTGCTTCCCAGGTATTTTCATAGATAAACAGGTGCTTTTTTGGATCCTCTGATGCTTCTCCTTTGAATTCTAGTAACCTGATGGTGGGATCATGTCCTGCCATCCTGAATGTTGAACTACTACCTTCGTGCGGTGTAGATAATTGATTAATTCTCCATAAACTCGCTCCCCTAGTTGTTGTTCCTTGTGTAGATGCACTTCCTGTTGTCTTCCTTCTCCCGAAATTCGGTTGTCTAAACAGTGGTGTTATTTTTGGTTTGTTAGTTACACATGGGTTTATGGGTTCCACACTAACATTAATATGGATAGGATTGCTACCTTCTATTCCCACTCTTGGACCTCTCGTCTTCCTCTCATATGTTGCACCTAGGATTTCCTCAATCTGCTCCATAGCCCGGAGGTCCTCTACCTCATCTTCATCACTTGCCAAGCCTTCCCTTGCGG
>ML828490.1:15247-28631 GCA_009831015.1 Picea engelmannii | reverse complement strand
GATCGATGGTCCATGACCTTCCTCGATCCAATGGTCCATATCACATTGCAACTTATAGTTTTGGAAGTTTATTCACACCAACATGTGATTCTCCCAATGTGCGAACTTGCGAATACTGAAGTAGTCGAGGTGTTAACGTCTGCTCTCCTACTTCAAATCCATTAGTTGTGATAGACCTTGGATCCTCCCAAACGGATCTCATCCATTCATCTTCCAAATGAAAGGGTATTCCCCTTCGATACCTGAATCTCACTATCCTTCCTGAGCTTCGTCAGTTATGAAGGATTAAGAGCGTTGCACTTTTTTCCTGGACTTAACACCTAGAAGAGTCTTCTTCAAAGCTCTTGCACTCCTTCATCTATTCTAGAACTTACGTGGTTCTTAGTCTCTTCTTGCCTCACAGAGAGTCTGTGAATATTTTCACTACCTCTCCTGATCTTAATAGACTATGTCCTCGTAGTGATTGCGGGATTCGACCTCCACAATCAGGGAAGTACTCACTCGACTAGGAAAGTGATGAAATTCCCTAGGGAAAGTGATTTTGAGGAATTAAACTAGAACCTAGGAAAATCAAGCAGATGTAAAAGTTCTCAAGGAACGAACGCATACTCTTAATTTAATCATTCAATGCAGAAACCATTTATAGGCCTATAAAAACAAGCATGCATCCATTATTTCCAATTTAAATCTCAAGGCATAAAAAAAACACTTATCAGAACCATAGGGCATGATGCGACTGCTGAGAGGGGTTCCCATTTCCACCCAACCATAAGCTCAGTCACTCCCAATGGATTTATCACTGGCCACCCGTGAGCTTAGGACATGATTCTCTAAGATTCAATCTCTTACTTCCAACTCAATGGAAGTTAGGGATGAAGGTTACTCTCCTTCTCCCCATACAGGAATAGGTAAGGAAGAAGGTTACTCTCCTTTTCCTGTATTTGTCTCCCTATTCCCTGTGATCAGAACTCACTTGTTCACTTTCAATCCTTCCTCGGACCCGAAATTTCTGCTCCCGTCTCTACCTCTTCGCAGGTCCTCTCTGCCCACACCACGCTTCCTTTCTTGCCTTCCTCAGCAAGATTGTGTGGGGCTCGAACTCCCCCATACGTGGTCAGGTTCGAAAGCCTTACAGGTTTCCATTCTACCCCCATCCCCTCATTAACTCTTGAGGAGGCCTTCCCACCTACCAACCTGATGGGAATTCATTTTTGGTCAGAGGGTTGTTCTGATCTTGAGCAAGTTTAAATCCAGTATGGTACTGGTTCGGTAGATATTAATGCAACCATTATGGGTTCCCTCCACCACCTTTCATTAGCAATTGTGGTCTGTCTCTTAGCACATCCCCTTCATAGAAATCATGCAATACATATTCATTTTCTATTAAAATAACACAATTTACATTCGTCGAACTTTTATTCAAAGGTCCATCAAAACAAACATTCAAACCTTTGAGTTTTCGATAGTTCCCCGACCAATATAGTTATATTTACAGACTAGGGGAAACATGGTGTTACAATTCCCTCCCACTTAAAGGAAAATTTTCCTCGATGTTCTATCTATCAACACGATATGTATGTACAAAAATAAACAAAATTGGATATGTTTGTCTCATGGAATCTTCCATTTCCCACGTAACCTCATTTGGGCCAAAGTGTTTCCACTGCACCTTGACCCATGCAATGGTTCGGTTCCTGAGTGAGGTTTCCTTCCTGTCTAGTATGCATTGGGGTTCTGGCAAGAATTCTCCCTCTGGTTCCACCTGGATCACAAACCAATCAATTATATGATTAGTATCATGTACATATTTCTTCAATAATGAAACATGGAAAACATTATGTGCCTTTACAGTGGGAGGAAGTGTTAGCCTATAGGCTACGGGTCCCACTCTATCTAAGACTTCAATGGGTCCACAATACCGAGGTGCTAATTTGGCATAGGCTCCCATTCTTAGGTAACTCTTTCGGGATCTAACTCAGAGATAGACATGGTCTCTGATCTTGAATTCTCTAGGAATTCTCTTTCTGTCGGTGTAACTTTTTTGTGTATCCTGAGCAATCTTCATATTTTGTCTTATCTGAACCACTTGCTTTTTCATTTATTTCATCATGTTGAGTTTGATTGTAATTTTGTCCACTCGATTACTCCAGCTGATTGGAATCTTGCATTGTCTACCATAGAAGACTTTAAAATGGATAATCCTCAAGGATTCTTGATAACCATTGTTGTAGGAAAACTCTACCAATGGTAGGTAGTCTTCCCACTTCTTAGGCTGATGCATTACATGCATCCTTAGCATGTCTTCTACTATTTGGTTCACTCTTTTTGTCTGTCCATCAGTTTGAGGGCGATAGGTTGTGCTGAACAAAAATTTAGTCTCAAAACCGACCATTAGGGATTTCCAAAAGTTTGAAGTAAATTTGGTATCTCTGTCAAATACAATTTCCTTGGGCATGCCATGTAGTTTGAATATCTCCTTCGTGAAGATGTTGGCAATATCTATATCCTTGCAAGTTGACTTGATAGGGATGAAATGAGTAGACTTACTCAGTTTTTCCACCATGACCATGATGGTATCATTTTTCTTGGTCGACTTTGGTAGTCCGGCAATGAAATCCATGGAGATGGTTTCCCATTTCTATTATGGGATTGGTAGGGGTTGTAATAATCCTGCTAGGTGTCGGTGCTCTACCTTAACTTGTTGGCATTCTAGGAACTTATCTAGATAGTTAGCTATGTCTCTCTTCAACCCAGGCCAATAGAATTGTTTCCTAGTGGTTGGGATCATATTCGGATATCATGGGTGACCAGTATATGGTCTCTTATATAGTTCATCCATTATGAACCAATTCAAGTCGTCAAATTTTGGAATATACAATATGTTTCTGTAAGTCAACAGCCCTCCCTCAAGGATTTGGTAGCCTTTGTATTTTAGTCCTGTAGGTTCTTGTCTTAGGTATGAGGTCACATTATTGAAGAATGCATCTGTCTCTTGTGCATTTCTGACTCTTTCCCTGACATTTGTTTCACAGGGGCTCACTGCTGCCAGATGAATCATTTTTATACTTATGCTGAGGGCATCGGCCACCCTATTTTCCTTTCCTTTTATGTGTTTGATTTTGAAATCAAATTCACTTAGGAGAGACATCCACCTAGCTTGCCTGGCATTGAGTTTGGTTGATCAAATAGGTGCCTCAACCCACAATGGTTTGTCATAAGCACAAATCTTCTTCCCAGGAGGTAGTGCCTCCACATTTTTAAAGCATGTACTATGGAAACCAACTCTAGTTCATGGGTCACATAATTGATCTCATGTTCATTTAATTTTTGGGACACATAGGAAATTACACGTCCTTCTTTCATCAGGACTCCTCCGAGTCCTTCCTTGCAGGCATCTGTACATACGGGGAAATCATTATCTGGGTCTGCAATCTTTAGCATGGGTGCATGGGTTAGGAGGTGTTTTAGCTCCTGAAATCTTTCTTTGCATTTTGACGTCCAAATGAATTTAATCCCCTTTTTATAAAGGGCAGTGATTGGACAACCAATCTTGGAAAACCCTTTTATGAACCTTCTATATTATCCTGCTAAGCCCATGAAGGACCTAATATCAAACATTTTTCGGGGTAGGCCATTCCATAATGGATCTGATCTTGTCAGGGTCTACTGCCACCCCTTCCTTAGATATGACATGGCCTAAGTAATGGACTTGCTTCTAAAAGAAATCGGACTTGCTAAACTTAGTGTAGATTTGATGCTCTCTTAGTACTTGAAGTACGAGTCTAAGATGTTCTTCTTGCTCCTCCCTATTCTTGGAGTAGATTAGGATATCATCAATGAAAAAAATACAAATTTGTCCAAAAATTTGCTGAGTACATTATTCATCAAGCACATAAAGGTGGTGGGGGCATTGGTTAACCCAAATGGAACCACGATGAATTCGTAGTGACCATACCTCATCCTGAAGGTTGTTTTGTAGATGTCTTCATCCTTAATCCAGACTTGATGGTAGCCATATATTAGGTCTATATTCGAGAATATGGATGCATCTCCCAATTGGTCGAATAGGTCATCGATTCTTGTTAAGGGATACTTGTTCTTTATGGTTTCCTTATTGAGTTGTCTATAATCTATGCACAATTAGAGTGTGTCATCTTTCTTTTTCACAAACAGGATGGGCGCTACCCACGAAGATACACTGGGTCAGATGTAGCCTTTGTCCATATCCTTTAGATGTATCTTGAGCTCAACAAGCTCTGGCGTTCTCATTCTATATGGAATTCTAAATGCTGGTACCTCTCCCGGTGTAAGTTCTATCAAGAAGTCAATAACCCTTCTCGGAGGTAGACTTGGTACTTCTTCTAGGAATACATCCTTGTATTCTCTTAATATGGGGTGTTCCTCTAAGTTTGGTTTGTCGTCCTTAATGGATTCCAACACCTGTATTTCATATAAGGAACACCCTTTCCTACAATACTTCTTCATTTGAATGGTCGATATTTGTCTCACTGAGACAGGCTTCTGAATCCCTTGGAGGGTTATCTATCTCCCTTATTCATCTACACATTCTAAAGTTTTATGATAACAGTCCATTTTAGTTTTATAAGAAACCAACCAATCCATACCAATCAACAGGTCATATGATCCCAGGGGAAGTATGTTAAGGGTCTCTCGGGTGGGAAATCCACCCGTGATGAATTGGCAGGTTGGTATGGCCTATGCCACCTTTCTTTTGGTCCCAGTGGCTAGTTGTACCAACCATGTTTTAACATGTCTAAATGGTTGCAATTTACATATATTGGCAGCCTGAGGGGCTACATAACTCAAATTAGAACCTGGGTCAATTAAAATAGAAATTGGATGGTTGGCGATCATACCTTCCAGCTCCACTACTGAAGCTTGGTGGTCGGCTTGATTATTGTCTAGGGATGCATAGATTCATGGTATGCTCCTAGCCACATCACTGACGGTGGTAGCTTCTTAGATATTGTAGACCTCCTTGCTGGTTTTTTTTCTGTGTGGGCAGTCACAATCTATGATTTTCTCCACAACCCTATCATTTTAAGGGTTCCTTCTTTAGGTTATCTGTCTTTGTTGGGACTGTCTGAAAAGGTTTATTTCCACTTTGAGGGGGGGAATCTTACTGATATACACTTATAGCAGGAAGGCTCCCCCTAGAATATTTTCCATAGTTCCTAAATCTTAAGGAGTTAAAACTTTCTTCTGAAATCCCAAACTACTCTTGTTCTTCTAGTCCTCGTGGGGTCTTGTCTTGCTCCCAAATTGTTCATAAAAGTACCTCAGCTTCCAGATAGCTTCATCTAAGGTCCTTGGTTCGTCGAACTCAATCCTATCTCGGTAGGTCTAAGGTAACCCACTAATGAACTGTTGGATTTTTTATTTTTCATCTTTTATGTAGGGGTACATACCTCAGTAGTTCAAGAAATTTATTGACAAATTCCTCTATGGTGAGCTATCCCAACCAGATTTCATAGAATTCCTTAGTTTTCCCATCCATGTATTTTTCTGAAAAATACTGCTTCCTGAAGTATTTCTCAAACTGTTTCCATGACAAGTCCTTCTCATGGACTCCTTTCAAATTCCTAAGGTCTTCCCACCATATGGAAGCCTTTCCATTCAAGTTGAATATGGTTATTTGAGCCTTCAAGCTTTTAGAGTATTCATGGACTTTGAAATACTTATTTAAACCAAGCAGTCAAGATTTTGCCTCTTCTCCCTTCTTAATATCTCCATCGAAAGAGGGTGGTTTGGATTTCTTGAACTCTTTAGGACCACGGGTTTTGGAATGCTTCTGTATCTTTCCTTTCCTCTGAGAATGCGAGCTGACCCTGCTACTAGAAGATCCTTCAGAGTTGTCAGCTTCCTTTCCAAAGGATTCCCCCGATGAGTGTCCCCAGCCTCCAAGTTGGACTTTCTTCGCGGTACTTCTCCCAGTGGGGTCACGTATGAAGTCATGTTTTCGGGTCTCGGGTGGAATCTGACTCCTCTTTTTGTGTTGTCAATTGGCATGACTGGTTGAGGGTTCATGTTGTATTTTCCTTTGTATGTCGGATAAGCTCTATAGCAAGACTACGTTAATTTATGTTTGTTTCTCTTGATCCTTTATCAATCTCTTGTTTTCATCCTTGAAACTCTATAACTTGGCCCTGAGGCTCCTTATAGTTTTAGCCAGATGTGGAGGGGTTTTCACCACCCTCCTTTCATCAGATTCTTCGTCTCTATTGTGGGAGACATCCACCGCTTCATGACACGTCACCATCCTTTAATATTGGATTTTTTACGTGATTTACTGACTGTTTGAGTGTTGACAAAAAAATTATTGCTATCTAATAGTCTATTAGTTCATGAACAATACACGGTTCAATTTCTTAAATGCATACACACAGTAGAAAGTTTCATTCCTTTCTTTAATAACATTTTTAAATCAGATTTTTCAAGAAAGAGGTAAGGTAGAGTGTCATTATTTTTAAAAGTAATCCAAATAGAGTTTTTAAGTGATGCGTCCATGATCCCAAGAAGGTCAAGTGTTGTAACCATACTCTGATACCATTTTGTAACACACCCACGATGGGGCATAAAAAAAAAATATTTTCTTAAAGGACAGAAACTCCATTCATGGTTCCTAATTTTGGAAGGTTAGGGAATCAGTCTGACCTCCTGGTCAAGGATCATTCTTAACTCTGTTAAGCTAGAGAAGCTCTTTGATTCCCCGTTGGAACCTCTATTTAAACAAATTCATAGGTCCTTTTTATGAAACTCTGCCTATGTGACTAAGAACCAAGCACAAGCTTCACCTCCATGCGACCACAGGCTGTGATCGCGCGCCTACACAAAAAGTGTTTCGAGACTTCACATGCCAGGACTTCGACATATGAGCCACCCCTGAATCCAAAAGGGCTTAACGACCATTATCTCCCTCCACTCACATGACCATTCCCATGACCACATGCTTAACCTAAACGACACGTTGCATTTCACGACTTGTGAACTTTTGATGAAAGGCGCCCCAACTCCTCCAACTCTTGAGCTCCAAAAAGGGCTAACGTTCCTTAGCTCCCCATTTGGCCTCCATCCATGTGACCATTCACTATTAGGGCCTAACTCTAAAGCACGTCGGAATTTTGTGTATCGTAAGTTCTCACGATTTCCCTCTTTGACTTTTCCACCCTACGAGTCAGCGAAATGCTGAGCTCTCGCCACATGTCCTCCTTGATGGATGACCACGGTCAAATCACAATTTTAAATAGTTATGTTCTTTGACCTTCTTGCTCTGTGAGTTAGTGAAATGTTGAGCTCTCTCCATGTGTCCTTTCTGATGGACAGTCTCGGTGATTTTGGAACTTGTCTCCTGCACCTTCCTCTGGATCCAATAATTGTTGGTCCATGCACTTCAAATATGACAGCTCCGATCCATTTTCCTCTTGTCCTCACTTCTCGCTGTCTGGACGTGGATTTCGACGGTCTGGATCTTCTCCTCTACAGCTGGGTCCTTAGGTAATTTTGATTTCCCACGTACTCCTTGTGTTAATCCATTCACATCGGATCGATGGTCCACAACCTTCCTCGATCTAGCGGTCCAGATCACATCGCAACTTCTAGTTTCAAAAGTTTATTCACGCCAATGTGTGATTATCCCGATGTGAAAACTTGTGAACGCCTGCTCTCCTTCTTTAAATCTGTTGGTGGTGATAGACCTAGGATCCTCCCAAACGGATCTCATCCATTCATCTTCCAAATGAAAGGGTATTCTCGTTCGACACTTGAATCTCTCTATCCTTCCTGAGCTTCGTCAGTTATGAAGGATTAAGAGTGTTGCACTCTTTCTCCTGGACTTAACACCTAGAAGGGTCTTCTGCATATCTCTTGTGCTCCTTCATCTAGTCTAGAACTTAGGTGGTTCTTCATCTCTACTTGCCTCGCAGAGAGTCTTTGCATATATGCACTACCTCTCTTGAGCTTAATAGACTCTGTCCTCATAGTAATTGCGGGATCTGACCTCTGCAATCAAGGAAGTACTCACTTGACTCTAGGACAGTGATGAAATTCCCTGGGGAAAGTGCTTTTGAGAAATTAAACTAGAACCTAGGAAAATCAAGCAAATGTAAAAGTTCTCATTGAACAAACGCATACTCTTAATTTAATCATTCAATGCAGAAACCATTTATAGGCCTATAAAAACAAGCATGCATCCATTATTTCCAATTTAAAGCTCAAGGCATAAAAAAAAATCTTATCAGAACCATAAGGCGTGATGTGACTGCTGAGATGGGTGCTCATTTCCACCCAACCATAGGCTCAGTCACTCCCAATGGATTTATCACTGGCCACCCCCGATCTTAGGCCATGATGCTCTGAGATTCAATCTCTTACTTTCAGCTCAATGGAAGTTAGGAATGAAGGTTACTCTCCTTCTCCTCATACAGGAATAGGTAAGGACGAAGGTTACTCTCCTTCGCCTTTCTCTGTCTCCCTATTCTCTATGATCAGAACTCACTTGTTCACTTTCAATCCTTCCTTGGACCCGAGATCTCTTCTCCCATATCTGCACTCTTCGCAGGCCCTCTCTCCCCACACCATGCTTCATTTCTTTCCTTCCTCAGCAAGATTGTGTGGGGCTCAAATTCCTCCATCCGTGGTCAGGTCTGGAAAGATAAAAGGTGGGCAGTCTGCCCCCATCCCCTCATTAACTCTTGAGGAGGGCTTCCCACCTACCAACCTGATGGTAATTCATTTCTGGTCAGAGGGTTTTTCTGATCTTGAGCAAGTTTAAATCCAGTATGGTACTGGTTCGATGGAAGTTAACACAACCATTATGGGTTCCCTCCACCACCTTTTCATTAGCAATCGTGGTCTCTCTCTTAGAAAATCCCCTTCACAATACTCATGCAATGCATATTAATTTTCTATTAAAATAATAGAATTTACATTCGTCGACCTTTTATTCAAAGGTCCATCAAAACAAACATTCACACCTTTGAGTTTTCCATAGTTCCCCGACCAATATAGTTATATTTACAGACTGGAGGAAACAAGGTGTTACAACCTATAGGGTGTAGGAATATATGATGACAAGGAAAACTGCACTATAGTTCAACCAGGTACCACCTCCATATAACAATGCACAACAGCATTACAACATTGCACAACCTCAGTATAACAACGCACAACCACAGTATAACCCTGCGCAGTATAATTAGGTTCCTCAATAGAATGCACCACAAGAATATCGAGGTGGATACAGAGGTGAAGGATGAGGTAGAGGAGGATTTGGAAGAGTCAGAGGTCCAATAGTATGTCATAACTTCCAACAATCAGGACACTATGCAATGGAATGTCCACTCCCACCTGTGATGTGTAAGTACTGTCACGCAGCAGACCATGATACAAAGGAATGCCCAACACTTTTGGGCAAGATTCAAGAAAAAAGGAACCAGAACAATTAGAATGTTCAGTGGATATATTCAGAAGCTAGAGATGATGGAAGAAATGTCAACATAGTTACACACGAAGGAGATAAGATGAGAGTTGACACAGTATGACAGGAACCACCGCAACACCAATGGGTGAAGAAGAATATTGAACCACAAAAACAATTCGATGAGGGGAAAGAAATAGAAATATTCAAGGAGGAAAGAAAAGAGTTTCTCAAGAAATATGTTACCTCCACATCAACTGTGAAGCACACTCAAAACGTACCAATGTACGAAATTCCATCCTCAATGGAACACACCAGTGAAACACAATCTGTAGAGAGAGTAAGTATCATAAATACATTTCTACAATTTTGTGTTAAACTACTAAATGATCCATCATCTATTAAAGTTTTTAAAAATATGTTAGAAATATGTAACACAAAGGAAGAGAGGAAGTTACAACAGAAAACAATCAATCACCTCCATATGAGAAGGAGGGCAAGTAGGTTATTCAGACTAAATTCCAACATTGGAGATTTCAATATGGGGGATTTCATATTGGATTTAGGCTCTGAGGTAAATGTGTTACCCAACAAGACATGGTAATGTATGGGATATCCCACCTTAGGCTACTCACCTATTCAGTTGGAGCTAGAAAACCAACACAGATTTCTACCAATTGGAAGGCTAAAAGGTGTGACAATAGATCTGGATGGAGTGTGCACTAAGGCAGACTTTGAAGTGATAAAAATAGTGGATGGCACAACACCTTATCCAACATTGCTTGGGTTGGATTGGGCATTTGATAAACAGGCTATAATCAACTTGAAGAGAAGGAATATGATATTTGAATCAGGAGAATATATATTTCTTGCACCATTATACCCATCAGAAGGAGAAAGGTTTGTAGAGCCCACTTTCTTAGATCTGGAGTAAATCAACCAGTTATATAGAAACACCGTGTGCAGAGAATATTATTTCAACCCAACTGCAGATGGAGTACTCGGCTAGAGGAGATTCACATCATGTGTGTCTGACTTAGATACAAGTTTGGATAATTGGCAACATAGATTACATGAAGTGTCTACAAGAAGGTGTGCAAGAATAGACCGCTCAGTAAGATGGGTCGGTATCGAGATAAGAGAACCTCCCAGTTTTCATGGCATAAATGATTTAGAAGAAATCCTAACAAGATACAAAGATGAAGTGAGATAATCAGAGGCTCGTATCCTTGGACATTCCACTCCACAAAGAAATAGTTAAGAACTGGTACCAATTTAAGCGACTACTGCGCATTAGATTCGGTGCAGAGCAAGGGAGCAATAAGATGTAGAGATATGATGGAAAGGGGACATCAACAAAATATTTGGAGAGATACAAAACACTATGGAGGATAACACCACCAAAGGAATGGCCTCATCACTTCATCCACACATTGGAAGGAGTTCTAGAAAATTGGTATGTAGACCAGGAATTGCGCAAAAGCACTGCAGAATCGACAACATTACAGTAGAATTTTACAACAACCTTCTCTTTTGAACATGAGAACCCCAACATGGATTCAATGCTTAAAAAAATAAGAGGGTTGATATTTATTGATTGAATTCATGGTAGAGTATCAACAACATAACATACAGATAATCAAGGAAATATTGTCATGTTATCATGTGGAAGAATAATCACCAGATGAAGATGACCCGTGCAACATTCAGATTACCAAAATTGAAGGAAAAAGAGGAGTGGAACGTCCATCTTTCAAATCAGAAGTATTTTCTACACCTGCCAAAGTGAACAAAGTCAACATTGGCACAACTGATAATCCTAAAATGGCAAGTATTGAAGATTATTGGGATGAGCAAACAATACAAAGGATAAAAGAGTTACTACGCTAATACAGTGATATGTTCCCAACAACTTTTACAGAGATGAAAGGCATAGCGGGAGAACTAGGAGAGATGAAGATAACTCTCAAACCCGAGGCTAGATATGTCAGACAAAGACCTTATAAACTAAACCTAATATATAAGTAGAAAGTAAAAGAAAAAATTGATAGAATGATGGAAGCTAGTATCATAGAACCAGTGGAGGAATCTAAATGGATAAGCCCTATGGTAGTTCAAGAGAAGGAACAAGGGGGGATAAGGATTTGTGTATATATGAGGAAACTGAATGAAGCTTGCCTACATGACCCTTTCCCTACACCTTTTACAGATGAATTCCTAGAGAATGTGGGAGGTTAGTGTTAGTGATAATTCTTATCTTGGGCTCGAGAGCATTTGGGTCTGCAAGTTACACGAGAAGCGCCTGAGTGCAGCAGGGAAAAGTCTCTTCTTTTGACTTCCAATCAAGCGAGCGGGCAAATTATGTCGTCAACGGCCAGGATCCATGTATAGACCATATCAACGATCGGCGGGTAATCACAGTTAGCGGAGTTGCGCCAAGATTAACGCAATGGATAGCGCTTATATATTGTCGAGAATATCTCATTCGTCCATCCAGAGGAGACACCTGGCAGCAAGTTGGCTATAATTGGCATTTCACCCATCGCGACTCCAAGGTGAAAAAGGCGACTCCGTTGTGTTCCGATGCACGAGATGCTAGGAGAATCCCGGACCCAGACCCACAGCGGCGTCAGGAAATTTCAAGACCGTCAGATCTAAGTGGACACCTGGCATGTGATTGGGCTCCTCACCTCCTTGCCCATCGTAACTTTAAAGCAGAAAGACTAACTCTCCCCAGCAGCGAGTCGCGAGGTGCCGAAGGCGTCCGGAGCCTGGGCCCATAGTATCGCCGAAGTTTTTTTAGTCATCCATCAAAGAGGGACACGTGGTGCGTGATTAGGCTCCATCGCCTCCTCGCCCCTTGCAACTTTGAAGATTGAGGACTAGCTCCTCCCAGCCACGAGACGTGAAGTGCAGAGGGCGTCCAGGACTTGGGCCCATAGTACCGCTGAAGTGTTTTCAACCATCCATCAAAGAGGGACACGTGGTGCGCGATTAGGCTCCATCACCTCCTTGCCCCTCGCAACTTTGAATATTGAGGACTAGCTCCTCCCATCCACTAGACGCAAAGTGTCGAGGGCGTCCAGGACCCGGGCCCACAGTATCGCCGAAGTGTTTTCAGCCGTCCATCAAAGAGGGACACGTGGTGCATGATTGGGCTCCATCGCCTTCTCGCCCCTCGCAACTTTGAAGATCGAGGACCAGCCTTCTCCCAACCGCGAGACGCGAGGTGCCGAAGCTCCTAAGCGTATCGTCTTGGCCACTCCCTAAGGAAGCAATAAATGAAAATCAAGCAGGTGGTTGAAGCCTCCTTTAAGTCATTAAGTAGGGGGAATGGAGGGTCTGGTAAGCTGCCTGACCGCAGGGGTCCTGTCTATCGATTTTCTCGAAGAATCCATGCCAAAGTCTTTAGCTCGACAGAGAAGTCTGCACATGCTATCCGAACACTTAATAGCTCAGCTACCTTCCTTACAGGAGCCATGCGCAGTTAAGGTGGCATTTAAAGAAAGATATCAGTACGAGTTTGACTGAAAAGACATCGAGCCTTGGATGACTGGGTGCGCCTCTATGAGGTCAATTTTCCTGAGTATATAGACTCAGTTGTTGTATTTTGTAAGCATCGATGGTAGAGCAGATCTCCCTACTGTATAGTTTAACAGACATTCTAGTTTGTGGGATATGCATCTGTATATGAGATATCTTGTTTTATGACAGACAGTTTTTCTCACTCCATCTAATTTTCGTCTCATGCTAAGAGAGTTCGTGATCGACTGAGTCACGCGAATTATTGCAGTTCTGTTATGATAAATGATTTATCATTGCATTATTGTATTCTCTAGTTTTCTGTATTTAAGTGCAAGAAGACCTTGTGTTTGGATGCCTTCTTCTACAGTCTGTTAGGAACCTGTCATTTATAACAGACCTTTGCACTATTCCCATATAAGTCTT
>ML828490.1:0-15147 GCA_009831015.1 Picea engelmannii | reverse complement strand
AAATGATTTATCATTGCATTATTGTATTCTCTAGTTTTCTGTATTTAAGTGCAAGAAGACCTTGTGTTTGGATGCCTTCTTCTACAGTCTGTTAGGAACCTGTCATTTATAACAGACCTTTGCACTATTCCCATATAAGTCTTTCGCCTTTGCACCCTTTACTACAACTCACTATTTGAAGTTTATATAAGACCTCACTCACCTATGCATGCCTAGCCTAGTTTTGAAGTTGAAATGATATTGTTTTGAGTTGGCTTCCATTCGGTCACCCCATCTATAAACAAACCGTGACATAAAACTGATGGGCGTCGGGCTCTACTCCTGTTAGCAATCCAGGAGTGACTTCCATCACCAAAATTTCTAGCACCATTGCCAGGGACGAAGTTGAAGATTTTCCCTAGGTAGAACAAAAGCAATCAACTGATTATGAAGGTGCATCAAAAATCAGAATTATTCATATTGCTACTATGCACCTGGTGACTCCACTATGGCGACTCCATCATTTCCACTTTACTGTTTCAGTTGTGGCCACTATTGGCACACCTGAAAGCTGACCCAGAGGAGCTTCCTCGAGAAGGTTTCAGCGGCTACTTTCTCATCCTGAGGAGCTTCCTGGGGTAGCGACACGTTAAGATCTGGCCTTTGATGGTGAACAAGGACCAGACACACTTGAAGTTGCGCATCTTTCTCCTAGTGACTCCATGATTCAAGGATCGATTGGAGACTCCACTATTTTGATATGGAGAAAATTCTAGATCAAAGGTTTGCTTTCTGTGACTTTTCTCAGATGGTTGGCTTTCCTAATGCACTTCCTGATAGAGACCAATGGGAAGATTTCCTCCCAGAATTTCATGCATCAGATTGGGAAGAACCAGTTGAGCATTTACTAGACTTCCATGAGGCTATCCACCGACACAATATCACCCATGAGGATGTCCAGATTAATCTCTTCAGGTATTCATTGAAGGGAGTTGCTCTTGAATGGTGTCGGTCTCTTCCTGATGCAAGCATCCGCTCTTTAACAGGTTTTCATACAGCTTTCAATTCATTTTTCAAAGACTACTATCCAGTTGTTCGCTTGTTTGAAAATTGTTGCGAAGCGTTTTCTTCGCTTCATGAAGCCTCTATTGGCCCTAAAGACCATGTCCATGATGAAGCCCTTACTGTGGAAGAAAGCATCTACTGTGAAAATATAGTGGTGTTGGGCGATATTAATTTTGTTAGCCCCAGAACAGAAGCATCTGACATCATATCAGATGCATCTGTTCTTTTAGACCTTCATGAAGATCAACACGCCTCTTGTGGATATTATGAGTTTGCAGAACAGATGTGGTTCATGGTATATGGCTCACCTGAGTATCGGGTTGAAGCAGATGTTCCTAGTAGCTCTACTCATGATGACAAAGACCCTCTCTTTTTCAAAGAGGGGTTAGTTGTGGAAGAGGTTTCTTCTCTTTTCCCCCAGGGGGTTTCTCACGATATATGTTTACCTGGGATTAAATACAAAAGGATTATGTATGAGAAGCCAGAAGCAGCAGGTCCCACTGTCCCTGAAATAGAAATTTTCGATGGGATCACTATTCTGGAGGAGGGGCATATCAATGAAGAACAACCCCTCTTTGATGTATATTATAGTGATGATGAGCAGCAAGATTATCCTACATTTGATCACTATAAATATACTGAAG
Organism: Picea engelmannii; assembly: GCA_009831015.1. Taxonomy (NCBI): domain Eukaryota; kingdom Viridiplantae; phylum Streptophyta; class Pinopsida; order Pinales; family Pinaceae; genus Picea; species Picea engelmannii. Next base: position 13,459 of record ML828490.1, on the reverse strand, counting down.
AGCCGGTCAGCCAGCAGAACCACCCCATGGTCCCTATTTATGATGAATACGAATTTGACCCAAGGAAGAGCCAAGAAGAGGCACCAAAAGAACCATAGGAGAAGTCGAAGATGCAGTTTACAGACTGCACAGAGCCAGTCAGTGGGCAGCCACCACCTGAGATCAGAGATCCTACTTCAGTTATTCACCCGCCTATGGTTATCAGAGACATTCGGCCGTTTGTGAACAACTGTGTAGCAGAAGAGGTTGTATTTCGCCAATTCCTCGAAAATGGCCACTCATTCGATGACCCTGTCAGCAAATACATGGAGTGGCATTTCCCCTATGCCTTGGAGCCACCCTATTTCATCTCAACTCTAGCCTGTAAGGAGGAGTTGAAGAGTGTAGTCGTTCTGCTGTCATGGCTACACCATCTGCTGGTGATCATCGACAGAAGGAAGGAGCTTCTATCCAGGAAGCTGCTTGAATGGCTATGGTGGAAGTTCTCTTTCACCTAGCCCATGTAGAATATTTTATTAGTTTAGGATTGTGTATAAATAAGCTCCTTTGAGCATGTAGCTTTATTTTGTTACTTTTATTTTTCGGCCTGTATTTTCAGCAGCGGGATATTTTGAGCATGAATCCATAGCCCAATAGCAAGGCACTGAAGTTGCAGAAAGAGTTCTTAGAGCATCACATGGATGACTCTATCCCCCATGGAGCCTAATGTTAGCGATAATTCTTATCTTGGGCTTGAGAGCATTCGGGTCTGCAAGTTACACGAGAAGTGCCTTAGCGCAGCAGGGAAAAGTCTCATATTTTGACTTCCAATCAAGCGAGTGGGCAAAGTATGTCGTCAACAGCTAGGATCCATGTATAGACCAGATCAACGATCGGCGGGTAATCGCGGTTAGCAGAGTTGCACCAATATTAACGCAATGGATAGCGCTTATATATTGCCGAGAAGATCTCATCCGTCCATCCAGAGGAGACACCTGGAAGCAAGCTGGCTATCTTGGCATTTCACCCATCGCGACTCCAAGGTGAAAAAGGTGACTCCGTTGTGTTCCGATGCACGAGATGCCAAGAGAATCCCAAACCCGGGCCCACAGCGACGTCGGGTGAGTTCAAGACCGTCAGATCTAAGCGGACACCTGGCGTGCGATTAGGCTCCTCGCCTCCTCGCCCATCGTAACTTTAAAGCAGAAAGACTAACTCCCCCCAGCCACGAGTCGCGAGGTGCCGAAGGCATCCAGAGCCTGGGCCCACAGTATCGTCGAAGTTTTTTCAGCAGTCCATCAAAGAGGGACACGCAGTGCGTGATTAGACTCCATTGCCTCCTCGCCCCTCGCAACTTTGAAGATTGAGGACTAGCTCCTCCCAGCCGCAAGACGCGAAGTGCCGAGGGCATCTAGGACCAGGGCCCACAGTACCGTCGAAGTGTTTTCATTCGTCCATCAAAGAGGGACACATTGTGCATGATTAGGCTCCATCGCCTCCTCTCCCCTTGCAACTTTGAAGATTGAGGACTAGCTCCTCCCAGCCGCGAGACGCGAAGTGCCGAGGGCATCCAGGACCCGGGCCCACAGTATCGCCAAAGTGTTTTCAGTTGTCCATCAAAGGGGGACACGTGGTGCATGATTGGGCTCCATCACCTCCTCTCCCCTCGCAACTTTGAAGATTGAGGACCGGCCTCCTCCCAACCGCGAGACGCAAGGTGCTGAAGCTCCTGAGCGTATCGTCTCGGCCACTCCCTAAGGAAGCAGTAAATGAAAATCAAGTGGGTGGTTGAAGCCTCCTTTCAGTCATTAAGTAGGGGGAATGGAGGGTCTAGTAAGCTACCTTCCCGCAGGGGTCCTGTCTATCGATTTTCTCGAAGAAGCCATGTCGAAGTCTTCAGCTCGACAGAGAAGTCTGCACATGTTATTCGAACACTTAATAGCTCAGCTACCTTCCTTACAGGAGCCATGCGCAATTAAGGTGGCATTTAAAGAAAGATATCAGTACGAGTTTGACTGAAAAGACATCGATCCTTGGATGACTGGGTGCGCCTCTATGAGGTGAATTTTCCTGAGTATATAGACTCAGTTGTTGTATTTTGTAATCATCGATAGTAGAGCAGAGCTCCCTACTATATAGTTTAATAGACATTCTAGTTTGTGGGATATGCATCTATATATGAGATATAATTTTTTATGACAGACAGTTTTTCTCACTCCATCTAATTTTCGTCTCATGCTAAGAGAGTTCATGATTGACTGAGTCGCGCGAATTATTGCAGTTCTGTTATGATAAATGATTTATCATTGCATTATTGTATTCTCTAGTTTTCTGTATTTAAGTGCAAGAAGACCTTGTGTTTGGATGCCTTATTCTACAGTCTATTAGGAACCTGTCATTTATAACAGACCTTCGCACTCTTCCCATATAAGTCTTCCGCCTGTTCACCCTTTACTACAACTCATTGTCTGAAGTTTATATAAGACCTCACTCACCTATGCATGCCTGGCCTTGTTTTGAAGTTGAAATGATATCATTTTGAGTTGGCTTCCATTCGGTCACCCCATCTATAAACAAACCGTGACATAAAACTGATGGGCATCGGGCTCTGCTCCTATTAGCAATCCATGAGTGACTTCCGTCGCCAACAGTTAGGAAGCATATTCCTTTACAAATGGATTCTCAGGTTACCACAAGATCAAGATAGCCCCAGAAGACAAGTACAAAACCAATTTTTCCATAGAATGGGGATCCTACCAGTACACAGTCATGCCTTTTGGGCTGAAGAATGCACCAACCATATTTTCAAGGGTGGTAATAGCTAATTTTAAGGAGTTCATACATCATTTTCTAGAAGTGTATATGGATGAATGGACTGTATATAGTCTATTAAAAGATCATGTAGAAGTATTAAGGCTAATGTTGGAAAGATCCAGGCAGTTTCAAATATCATTGAATATCAAGAAATGCATCTTTGGGACACCTTTTGGAATATTATTGGGCCACATAGTGTGAAAACAAGGCTTGCTAGTAGATCCTACCAAGATTGTAGTTATTGTCAATTTACCACCACCAAAATTAGTGCGCCAGATGAGAGAAACATTGGGACATACAGGCTACTACAAAAAAATTATAAAAGGGTATGCGCAGATCACTACACCAATGGAGAAAATGTTAAAGAAAGATATTAAATTTCAGTAGAATGAGGATTTTCAGTAAGGTTTGGAAACCCTAAAAGAAAACATGGTCACAACACCTATTCTAGTATTCCCAAATTTGGAAAATAATTTTCATGTGCATGAAGATGCATCAGCTATAGCACTTGGAGAAATTATGGCGCAACCAAGAGCAGGGGATTTGGACCATCCTATAACATTTGCAAGCAGAAAAATGTCAAAATCAGAGACGAACTAAAATACTACATAAAGATAGGGCCTAGCTATGGTCTATGCACTTCAGAAGTTCATACATTACCTATTGGGAAAACAATTTAAGATGTTCACAGATCATTAAGCCCTCAAATACCTAGTCAACAAACCAATGTTGGGGGGGAGAATCTGTAGATCGCTACTGTTATTTCAGGAATTTGATTTTGAAGTGATAGTAAAATCAGGGAAGTTGAATGTAGGACCTGATCACCTGTCAAGGGTAATGAATGGAGAATAACCTACCAATTTGGAAGACAACTTCCCTAATGCGCAATTATTTTCATTCAAAATAGAAGATGAATATTTTGTTAATATTATTGAATACTTGAGTACAAGGATTGTGCCACAAGAATTTAACACTGCACAGAAGAAAAATATGGTAATCAAAGCTACAGACTGTCAACTGATTGCGGTACACTTATGTAAAATGGGTGTAGACAACATTTTGAGAATATGTGTACTAGAATATGAGAGGCTTAGGATTTTGGCAGAAGCTGATGAGGGAATAGTTTGAGGACATTATGATAGAAAATCTACCGTGCAGAAGGTATTGCATGCAGGACTATGGTGTCCAACAATTCACAGAGATGCTAAGGAATATTTCCAAAGATGTGATGTATGTCAGAGGGTTGGTAAACCTAATAGAAGGGATGAGATTCCCCTAAGACCACAAGTAACTTTGCAGGTATTTGACAAATGGGAAATAGACTTTGTGGGACCAATTAATCCACCAACAAGAAGGTCAGGAGTAAGATATATCATTACTGCAACATAATACTTAACGAGATGGGAAGAAGTAGCACCAGTAAAAGATTGCAGCGCAGAGCCAACAACACACTTCTTGTTTGAGAAAGTGATCACTAGATTTGATTGTCTAAAGATTTTGATGAGTGAAAAAGGTACACACTTTATCAACAACACTATCAAGGCTATGACTAAGGAGTTTGAATTATGTCATCATAAAATTACAGCATACCATCCTTAATAAGATCTTGGAGAATGCTCTGACAAAGATCTGGAATGTGAACATGGATGATTGGGATTTGAAGATACCAGCAATATTATGGGCATACAGGACTACATGTAAGAATCTGACAAGACATACACCATTCAGATTGGTGTAATGAAGCAATAGTACCATTAGAATTTCTAGTACCCATCTTGTGCGTAGCAACAATCACCAACATGACAGAAAGAGGCACAGTAAAGGAAAGGCTCAATCAACTAATGGAGATGGAAGAGGATAGCATTCTGGTAGGATTTCATCAAGAAATATAGAAAGAAAGAGACAAATCTTCGCATGACATACATATCAAGAGGAAGATTTTCAAGGAGGGAGACCTAGTCTCGCTCTATGATAGCAATTTTTTCCAACATCCTAGTAAATTCAAAATGCATTGGTTGTGGCCATATGAAGTGAATATTTTCACAGATGGGGGATATGTACAGTTAAAAGACCTGGGAGGCACAAAACTAAAAGGACTTATCAATGGGAGTCGACTAAAACAATATAGGGACTGTCGACTTCCTAGCACTTAAAATTTACAACACAGTAAGAAAACATGTACATAGTGTACTATTTCAAAAGTTAAGAGAGAAAAATGAGAAAAATAAATAAAAAGGAGAAAAATAAGGAATAACAAATAAAAAAATACAAAAGACAAAAAATACAAAAATATTGGGAAATACAACGCGCAGCAGAAATGGACTCAGCGTGATGAAAAGAAAAATGTATGTGCGCAGCATATGGGTGACACACTGTGCACTAAGGAAAAGTTACAGCAAATATATGTGGCATACTCAAAGAGTTCAGTACCACAAAAAAGGTACCAATGGTCCAGAGAAGCGAAAAATGACGGTTACGGTGAAAAGACGCCAACTGGCAATATTTATGAAATTAAACGAAATGTACTGGTTGCATTAATCACATCCAGGGAAGCTTCTATGAAAATATTCACAACATTGATGTCACATGTTATATAAATGATAAATGCAAGAAATTTACAACTTATTGTGAATTTCAAAACTTGCAGCAATAGAAGAGCACACAGAGCAGAGCCGACTTGACGAGTGCACAGTGAAAACTAGTTGACAACCATCTAGTGAAAGTATCCAGTGCCCATGATGGAACCTCCAAATATTTGTGCACCGATACAAACAACAAGAAAAACCTAAAGTAGTGTTAGGGCACCTTACGAAACCGACAAGATCGAGCTAGAAATTGCACAAAGGGGGGAATTCACTGATGTCAATGCAATTCCCTCACCACACATAGAACCAAGAATCCCCACACCCGTGTAGGAATAATTCCAAACTCCAGTAATAGCTGGCATGGATATTGACCCGCAGGATAGTGTGCTAGGCCGACAGGCCAAAGATGCAGGGCCAACAAAGACACCTACAGGTGACACAACTACGCCCAAAAATCCAACGAATTCAAGGAAACCCACCTGGAAGTTGTCACAACAGAAGAAGGGGAGTGTACCGAAGAGAGATGCATAGGCAGTGAAAAAGAACACTACCCCAAGATGAAAGGAACAAGGGGTGGGGGACACTACAATTCAATAAACTCCCTCAGCAGCCACCCCATAGGAAACATGGCCACCCAAGCGATCGATTATACACAAGGGGGTCTCACACAACAATTCCAAGGCACATAAACAACCACCATAATACATTATCACTAAGGATGACACAGATCTCGTGGCATAGAAAGTGCGGGACCGCGCAACGAAAGAATTTGAAGAGTCCCAACACCAGAGAGGCAGAATAAAAGATGAGCTAGCAGGGATAAAGCAGGTCCTCAAGAAGATCAAGTCAGTGCGGAGGCTTGAAAGGGGAACAAAATATTTCCCCAAATCAATAGTAGTAGAGACAAGGACTAAGTCGAGTGAGGAGGAAATGGTTCAAATGACCTCCCAAGTGAGTCCCACATTCAGAATGACACCTACCATGCTGCAGATGGATGACACCGCAACACAGACACCATTGAAGGATCTAGCGCAAGTAAAACTAGTATTATCAAGAATACCTACCAAGGCACTATACAGGCTCTAAGTCAGTGTCGCACAAGAGGTATAACCACCCACCAAAACAGATGCAACAGACCTGCAGGAGGCGCAAAATGGCAAGGACACCTTGGAATTGGTGATCGAGCAAGTCAATCTTGAAACCAAGGAAGAAAAGGAGCGCATAGACAGAATAGAATAGGGTGTGACAACAGTATACAATCACATCCCTAGCAATGTGCAGACAGAGAACACAAGCACAGAGGAGAAACTCAAGCTTATTTCCTGAACCATTGAACACTATATAGGAAAGAGATTGAGGATTTTAAAGAAGATTTGACTCCTACAAATCCTCCCAAGGTCAAAGAGAATAGGAAACAAGAAGTTTCACTCCAATTAGTAGAACTGGGGAAGCATGTAAGCATAGCAGAAGAGTTGTTTGACAGATATGTGCAGCTCTAGAAAGCACTAGAATAGGATGAGCAGGTCCAGCAGTGGGACCAATAAGAGGAAAGGATTAGCGTAGTCATACAAGAGCTCAAAAACAGACAGAAAACAATGAACATCACAGAGCACCTAAAAGGTAATCAAGACTTGAAGAAGTTGTAGGAAGATTTAAAAGTCGCGTAGATGCAAAAATAGGAGAGATAGGCGAAAGTAGAACCCCTCCAGGAACAACCAGCGTAGATGATCGCACAGCTAGAGGAGGAAAAGAAAAAAATGGCATAGGTGCACATAGAGAGAACAAAATGTATCCAGGAGGAGATCACAATCCAGTCAGTAGAGGCACTGACAGGAAAAATTGCACAGGTCAAGACGCGAGGAAGGGAACTAGTAGACAAGTTCCAAATTTTGGAAATGGATCTAGAAGGAGCACACGCTAGCTAAGTGGCTCGGGATGATCCACATGTAAGTGTTGGGGACCTATTGGGCACATAGCTAACATGGATAAAAGGCCCATTTTTGGGAGATAAGGACAATTTTGGAGAAGGATAGTTGGCAAGAAAAGCATCACGTGCGAGGGAAAGCCACATGCAAAGGAGGAAAGCATGCAAGGTGTGCATGCAGGAAAAACTAACAACATTATGGTTATGGTTTTTGTAAGAGATTGTAACAAATGATAAGATGAAAATTAGTATAAATAAGCACCTAGGAGGTCTAGGTCGGGGTTCCTAAGTTTTGTTTTGTTCAGTTAAGGAAACTACTATAAGACCTGATACCATTTTTGTAAGACGTTGAGTTGTAGGAGAGTCAAGTAGCTATATCTTGAGGATTAGCTCACAGGATGAGGAGCCTGGTGTGATATAGTTAGCCTCATAGAAGATTGTGGAACCTATTTTGATATTGTATGATCAGAATTGTAGTGCATGGGGCGCCATCTATTACAAAATTCTAAATAAAAGAGCATAAGAAGCTAGATCTTTGTGGACGTATCCCAGGAGGGGGTGAACCATGGTAAGACCTATGTTATGTGTTGTGATTGATTGCATGTTACCTTTTGTAAGTAGTTAGACTATGAATGGATGAATGGATAAATCTATGAGATCTGTTATAGGTTAGATCTGTTAGAATGCATGCATATATTTAACAGATAAAAGAATACTAATAATAATAGAAATAACAACTAGGACAAGACCTAAGAATATTAAGTGCAATCCCAGAACCCCACTCTTTCCTAGACTGCAAGCATCTGAGCATTACAATCACCCATAGGATTATCTCAGGTGATACTGAGACTACATAGTACATTCTGTGTGTTGTGTTTCCTTTTGGTCTACTAGGAGAGCTGAAAGTTTTAGGGGGTTTTGTTGGAAACCTGTTCAGATATGAACCTAGGTCAACCCAAGAGTAGGAATAGCGAGTAGTAACCAACAAGAAGCAATGGTCTCCATTGTGTTGAGTTCACAAGGGAGAGGGAGAACCATTTGCTGAACTTGAATCTTGGTGAGCATCTTTCCTTGTTGGAGAAGTTGTGTTTCTTAGCTTATTGAAGGTTGTCATGAAGCTGTTGTTTGTAGGGTTGAGTTTGTTCAACCAGTCGAGCTGCATGAGATGACTGTGTGCAGAAGGATGATTTGTGCTTTTCTGCATCCTTGTTGAACTGCTTCTTTTGGATAGAAGGTGCTTGGGACAGAGTTGTAGTGGTTGCAAATTCCTTCTATTCACCTTTTGAACATATTGTGAAGAGGTTGAATTTTGTAGTATGAGATACTACCTTGTGGCACTGTTTAGGAAGGACAATAGTTGGAATTACCTTTGGTATTCTTTAGATATGAACCCCCAGTGTAATAATGACACTGCAGGGTCAAGATTCATAAACAACATGGTGCTTCCACATATATGGTTGGCCTAAGAGAACATCACAAACATTCAGTGGGGAAACATCACATAATACATCATCCTTGAAGGGTTTGATGCCATATGAAAATTGACACTGCTAGTTGACATCGAGATCTCATCCTTGGCAAAGCCACCTGATGTTGTATGGTTGCGGGTGTGGTGTTTTCAATAATCTCAACTATTTGACGACATATTCTAAGATGAGGTGCTTTTGGCTTCTTCTATCAATGATAAAATGTAGCGAGGTCTCCTTCACCCACATCTATGAATGAAAAAGGTGCTCCCCCTCTTCAGGATCTATTGGTTTTCTTGGTTGAATTATTGTGTTCGTGACAATGGAAGTGGGATATGTGTCAATGATCTGTCTTCTATCAGTATTTTCTCAATCGGATTATGAATCAGGGTTCAACTCCTTGTCTTTGATCTCGGCGACCAATGAATGTTTTGAGTGACATTCATCAGTGTTGCTCCAAGGGATTTTGTGGAAATCACACCATTTTCCATTGTCCTTCTTTGTATTTTTGTTACCCTTCTTTTCCTATGGCTTGGATTGGTTTTCTGAAGCTTGGTTGTTAGGGTCATATTTACCATACTTAGGTTGTTGTGGATTTGCAGACCCTAACTCCCGCTTGTTCCCTCTTGCTCTGGTGCTTAAATTTCTGCTCAATTTTAACAGCATATTGATAAGAAGCAACGAGTGATGAGATGTCCAGAAAACCCATTTCAGTTTGGATGTAACTGTGTAGAGCCCCATGGTATTTTAGAGCCAAATTTTGCTCAGAGTCTTTGATACCCAACTTGGAGCGCAAGGTATGAAAGGTATTGGTGAACTGTGGCACTGCTTGGACCCTCTCTTGACGCAGTGTGGTCCATCTCATGTACTGGTATTCATAGTTGCCAACAGGGTAATATTATTCATTGACCACATCCACAAAAAAATCCCAAGTGGGCTCGGACCCATATATTCCAGTCTCCTCTATGGAACTTTTCTCCCCATAAGTTTCCCACCAATTTTTGACATGGGGGATAGCCTTAAGGAGTGCGAAGGTGATATTTTCCTTGTCAAAAAATTTGTGAACAGAGAAATAACCTTCTAGCATATTTAACCATTTGTCTAGGGCATTTACATCTATCTGTCATTCAAATATAGTAATATCAAAATTAAATTGTACCTTGAAAGGAGAGGTACCTCCAAAGTGGTTGCTTGATGAATATGTGCATGTTGTTATCAACAGGCATTGAAGGATGTGGGAAAAAATCTCCATCATTTCGTTCCTCTGTCACGTGAGAGCTTGATCAAGCAACAGATCAATAGAATCTTTTGCTCTGTCATTTTTCTTTTATTCTTCTATGGAGGGTTTCTTGGGTGTGCGATAGGGATTGTCCTCAAGGGAGAGAATATCGAGACCCAACTAACATATAGAGATATATTATATATCTAATAATATAACATAAATGTATCAGATATGCAACCATAAATATAGAGATACAATAATACACAATTTCTATTAATGAGCGAAAATGTACAAAGACTATAAAAATACAGAGTCAAAGACTCACTAGAATGGTGGCAGCTTATCTCTAAGAAGGTATGTGATGGCTACTTGCATTTGCAAGAAGATGATCTTTACAATGAGGCTCCAAGGAATTTTTAACATAAATAAAATCCAAAACCCTAAGCTCAGAAGATGAAAATCCAACAGTTTTGTGGACCCTGTTTTGGGTAGTTTGGTGTATCAACTTCTCGGGGGCGTAACTTTGGCATACGATCTTTGTTTGGGGTGAACAATAGCTCGTTGGAAAGGTCTATCCGAGAAATACACTTTTTTCCATTAGTATCTAACTCAAAATATAGACTGACTTTGGTGAGCCCTAAAAACGTTGTTTAGGACCTCAAAATGGCCCCGGAAGTTCATGACCCAAAAACTAGAAAAAAAAAATTCCAAGGTGGAAGATTGTTTTTCAAGCCAATGAAATAGGTTGGTGGCCACCAATATCCACCTGGATCAACTAAAAAATATATGGTAAATATGTATCCTTCGTCGGCTCTATTCGACATGACTCCACATGAGGTATGGTTTGGTAGGAAGAGTTCGGTTTCACATTTCAAAGTATTTGGTTGTGATGTATTTGTGCATGTTTCCAAGGAAAAGAGGAGCAAGACAGACAAGAAGGAAGTCAATCATATTTTCATTGGATACAAAGAAGAAATGAAATGATATAAGCTCTAGGATCCTGCATCAAGGAAAACACTGTACAGTTGAGATGTGGTCTTCAAATAAGTCGGAAGGAAGTCTAAGTCCGAAGTGATGGTTCAAAAAAAGAATGATATGGATAAGGTGTAGTTTGATATGAGGAATGAAGGATATGATTCATAGGAGTCAAATGAATTAGATGAAGAGGTGGAAAAACTAAACCTAGTTGTAAGGAGGTCAGAAGGAGTATGAAAACCAGTTGAAATGTATATTTCGATCGAATTTTGTTCCACATTTGTGTTAAATTCCACCAATGAAGAGCCCAAGACTGATAAGGAGGCAATCGAATTAGAAGAGGGTAAACTCTAGAAGGATGCCATGGCTGAAGATATGGAATCATTACATAAGAATGAGACATGGGATTTAGTTGAACTACTCGGTTGAAGAAATCTTGTTGGTAGCAAGTGGGTATTCAAGAAGAATATGAACGCCTCAAGTCAAATCAATAAATTCAAAGCTCAACGTGTAGTGAAAGGATATTCCCAAGTCGAATGATTCTACTTCGATGAGATTTTTTCCCCTATTGAAAAATTAACTTCCATTAGATTACTAATGTCTTTAGTTACAACATTGTTAGGATATTTAGACACTTAGGAGTTAGTTAAGATATACTTGGTCTAATATGTTGTTAGGTAAAAGTGTGTTTCTTAGTGTGTTTCTTTAGTATGCATTAGTATGCATTTGTAGTTAGGAAATCTGACGGTCACGATATGTACCCGACATAGAGTAATCCGACGGTTCATACTCTCCTCGATCTTAACGACCATTGATTTGTGTCTTAACACAAAATTCTTCCATGATATATATTTAAAGATCATGAAGGGTCATTTGTCAATGATTTATTATGAGAAACCCTCTTGTAAAATCTCTCTGTAATCTTTTTCTTTGCATTAATAAATTGCTCCAAGTGGTTGCGTTGGCTAGGGCCATGGATGTTTCCCCATAGGGGTTTTAACACGTGAAAACATCAGTGTGTTAATATTTGATCTGGTTATGTGAGTGGTTACTGAAGGTGTTTGTCCTCTATTGGAATACCTGTGTTGTCGAACATGGTATCAGAGCATGTTTGAAGACCAGCTCATGTTGTAGATCGAGATCGTGAAGCCAAGTTGACTCATCTCCATTTTCTAGAATTTCCATACATTTTTGGGCTGAGAGGACTATTCCATTGCATTTGGAGCACTCGTTTCATTTAGGAACACTTTTTGTTTCACTCAAAAAGGTTTCCATTTTCCCAATATACGACCATTATAGTCAGATCCGGAGGTATAAAGCCTAAATATGCATTTTTTAAATTTCTACAAAGTTTTATTTTGGTTTTATTTTGGTTTGTATTTTTTTTTCTAGGTTTCTACTCTTTTAGATCTATGTATTCTTTTTGTCACGTGCCCTTTGCGATCTCGAAAAATCAAAAACAAATAGGAAAAGATGCATCTTCTGGGTAAGCTAACTAAGATCTAACCCTTGTTGTCATCGAGAAGAGAAATTTTTTTCTTGTGTGAAAAGAGTTTTTTTTTAGCACGCTCTCCAAGGCCATCTTCAACAACAACAACAACAATCCTCCTTCTGAACATTACAATATTTTTTGCTAGATCATTTGGTTAAAAGTTGTCTTATTAATTAAGAGGTCTTGAGTTCAAGTCTCTCTTTTGTTACCTTTTTTGAAAAAGTTCATGCTAAAATTGTAAAGCGTATTTCACTTCAAGTATAAAAGTGAATCACTATAAGTATCTTTAATATTTTATTTTAGAGTTATTTATTTTGCATACAAATTTTCTGTTATAAAGTAACTTTATTGTAAAAGTGATCCCCACTTATCTTTATAAAAGTGGGTCACTTCATAAAGCAACTTACACAATCACGTGGTCATTTGGTTACCGATTGTGCCTTTTTTTAAAAGGGCATAACTCTAACATCGGAAGTCCATTTTTAGTGCCGGTTTTTTTAAAACCACATAACTTTTCGAGCTCTTTCCATCCAGATCATCAGTTTCAGTTTTTAAATCCACATTATCTACATATTTAATATAGCTTCTACAAGTATTGTCTTGCTTACCAACAACAACTACTTCCAATGGAAATCTTATATGGAAGATTTATTAAGAAGTAAAGGCTTGTACCGGATTACCTTGGGAAAGGAAAAAGCACCCATTGATTCTGATAATAAAGCCAAGTGGGATAATAGGAATGATGAATCACGTGGACGAATCGAAATTTCCATCTCTCCTGATTTAAGGTACCACCTTCAAGATATTGATGACCCCAAAGAAGCTTGGAACACGATTGAATCTGTGTTTGGTAAAATCAATATTATTCGAGCACAACAGTTAGAAAATCAAATATGACCTTGAGTCCAAATGATTTTTCTTGCCTTGGAGACTATCTATCTAGGTTTAAAACACTCAAAATTTTATGTGAAGAATGTAAGATAAAGATGGAGGAAGAGCGTT
>ML828489.1:32325-53268 GCA_009831015.1 Picea engelmannii | reverse complement strand
TGAAGAAACCGACAGAACAACCTATTGGGCTAACACCCACAAGAGATGGAAAGTTTCCTCAGAAGATCATTCAAGCCATGTTTTATGAGGTGATATGGTTTAGGGATGTCCAGTCACAGTAATACCAAGGGCAGGTGTTGTCTGTGGGTGACTTTGTAGGAGGCGAGTTGTACCCATCATGGATGCATTTTTTCGAAGCCCTTTATTGCCTTTATTTTTCTTTTATTGCTTTTCTTTCTTTTTTTACTTCAAGGTCTGACCAGAGGACACTACCTTGGCATGGTGACCAGAGCTGACAGTGTTACCCACTGGTATCTTCACAGAAATGATAAGGTTGGATCGTGATGAGACCCCCTTTCCCTTGGCCATGCAACCAAAGGTCACTGCCCTGGCGTGGTGACCGGATAGTGGCAACGTCACACTGCTGGATACCTATGAACATAATGGGCCGGCTCGTGATGAGACCTCCCATCCTCTTGGTTAGGTCTTGTTTTATTATTTTTCTTAGGGTCCCTTCAGTTTCTTATCAAGAGGTCTTTTACTGCCTTCTCGGGGATCCCCTGGGCGAAGCATCTCCAGGTTTAATTTCTTATGGATTTTATCTTTTACCAGCTTCTTTTACCCCCTGGGCCTTTATCCCCTTCTTCCCACAAGACAAAGTGTAACCCTCAAAGGTCATCCTAATGGCCGGACTAGGGGAATGGGATGGATGTGTGGGGTATAAGATGTAAATATGATCAAATGGTGGGAACGGACGATGGCTCTGCAAATCCCCCTTGGTGGCTAACCAAAACCCATGAATATAAAATTGCTAAGTCACCCCATCAATCACCCCAAAAATGGTCAAGTGGATTAGTGTAAGATCCAAGCAGTCATCGAAAATGAAAGGAACCTAATGCATATATAAGAAGGTTATAATGATCAAACATGACACATACCATGATACCTCGGACCAATTACCTCATGGAGCAAGAGTCCTCTACGATGAAAGTCCAAGCCGGTGGTGATGGAAGTTGTTGTTGCTGATAGGACAAATCTGGCGAAGAATAAAAAGATGGGCCCTCCAGGGCCATGCTCAGGTCAATCCTTCTCTCGGTACTCCATGTCTAGGACCTGTGGGCCTCGAGACATGATCTCCTAGTTATCCCTAGATATCGGGGATAACAAGCCCCAACAGTTATTATTGAGACCCAGAAATATAATAAAGGTGGGTTTACCCACCCAGAGTGAGAAGTCGGCCCTGTCAGTGAAGACACTTCACACGTGCCAGACTTGTATATATAGAGAGGCTAGTGCCTCACTTTGACACACAACACACTTGCTCATTTCTAAGAGGCAAGTTGCGACTTACCAGTTGGAGAGAGGGAGAAGAGTGTCACATCTTTTGGAGAGGACTTTCTGTATTGGTTTGAGTTATCTCTTGACATTGTATTGGCAATTTATGATAAGGAAGTTTTTGCTGGGTTTTCTTCCCCTAGAGGGTTTCCTAGAATAAATGTTGTGTCTCTTGTGAATGTGTATTTCTTAGTGATCTTGTTCTTATGTTTCTCTTATCTATTGAAATGAAAAGAACTATAATAATGGAATAAAACATTAACAATAACGACTTGCAAGAAGCTAACAATGGAGACACCTTTTAAGTTGGTATATGGTCTTGAAGCTGTTGTTCTAATGAATATTTGGTACCAAGCCTAAGAATTGTTGCCTTTACAGATATGGATGACACTGGATATGTTCATGAGAGGATTTCATAGTTGGTTGAATTGGAATAAGATAGATTTATTGCAACATTCCATCAGCAGGCTCAGAAGGAAAGAGATAAGTCCTATCATGATAGGCACATCAAGAAGAAGGCATTCAAACAAGGTGATCTAGTACTGGTATATGAAAAAAAGTTCATAAAAAATCCTGGGAAGTTTATAACACATTGGCTAGGGCCATATGAGATCACTTATGTTACAGAGGGAGGATCTGCACAATTGAAGACTCTGAATGGGGAGTGGAAGGAAGGATTAGTGAATGGGAGTCGGCTGAAGTTGTACTATGACAACTAGTTGTCTCGCAAATCTCAGTGAAAGCATGAAGCAAAGGGTCTAGGTACTAGGTGCAGCTGAAACTGGGTACCAGACACAGAAAAAATAGTCTGCACAAGGGAGGAAAATGAGGCATCAAGCAGAAAGAAGAGGCTGAACTGCATAGTCTGAGTCAAAGTAGAACATGAAGCTCAAATTTGAAGTGCCTCGAGATGAGTCACATGTTAGTGTTGGGGCCCTATTGGCCCTTGGTTATGGAAGCAAGTGAAGATAAAGGAAGAAAATGAAGCAAGCGAAGATCAAAGAAAAAAAGGGAGCAAGCGAACTTCACGGAAGACACAGTGATTGTTATTGGGTCGAAGTGAGCAAAAGAGAAGAAAAGATGGAGCAAAGCCCGAGAAAGAAAGCCATTGGAAGAGGAGATTGAGGATGACAGTTAAGCAAGGAAGAAGGAAATTGGACAACTCAGCTGGAGGAAAAATCCACCGTTACATACTTTGGAGCACCGCACGAGAAGGAAGGAAAGACAGGTTGGTGAAGCCCTAAAAATACGGGTCAAGTTGACCTAGGGTTTTAGACACCTAAGGTTCTGGTATCTAGGGTTTTGGACACCTAGGTTTCATCCTAAGGCTGTCAATGAGCTATTTTAATGTATATATAGAGGTCTAAAGGGCCTAGGTTGGGTTGGTAAGATAGTGTTGTTATTGTTGTTGTTCGTATTGAGTTGGTTGAGAGAGGAGTATTGTGTGAGAGAGAAGTGTTGAGTACAAGAGCCTTTTGGATTATAAGATCTTTAGCTGAGTGCGAAGATCAACTCTGCAACTGGGTGCTCAGGGAGGGGAGAGAAAGAGAGGAGAAGAGAATATTTGCTAGCTAAGAGAGCAGACAAGAACTGTATGCTTTACCTCAATATATTATAGCACAGTTCTGTGGACGTAGCCCTAGAGAGAGGGTGAACCACGTATATTTTGTGTTGCGCGTGATTGATATTCTATCTCTGTCATTGATATACTTTGATTGCATTACTACTTTAGATCTGATGAGTATATGTGCATGATAGATCTAAGTTGATAAGTGATATATGAATGTTGTGTTGTTCTTGTGTTAGATCCACTTGATATTCCCCTTGGTTGTAGACATCTCTGTCCTGCAACCCCTTCATAATTGCTTTGGGTGAGGCTGCATATGCTTCAAAGGTGTTGCTGAGAGGGCCAGTAGTTAGGGCTTGTTGGTGTTCTCTTGGAGCTGAACCCCTTACAAGTTCTTAGGATATTTTTTTTATAAATAAAAACTTGCTAAAAATTTCATTATTTATGTAATTTTTTGAACATAACAGATGTTGAAATAAATATAGAGACATAATTAAAGACATCAATTCAATGATCAAAACAGATGAGACATAAAGAAATCCTTTATTTCATTCCAATTCATCAAAAAATCATTCTTTTTATAGAATTTCCCGAGGAATTTTTGGACCAAAGTCAAACTTAGACGTCCCCGATGAAACATACAAAATGACTTCTGACATAAAGTAAAAAACTGAACTTTAAAAGATGGATCATCTTGCCACAAATTTCTGCCCACTCTACTCTACACAATAGCCTTTGTCAGTCATGAAATCTAATTCACAAACAGACAAGTCTACACATACTATCAAAGATAGATCAACACCTCTGAAAAACAAGCGTCTGAATGATGTAATTCAACCCTGAATCTTGTTGTATACAATAGGACCTTGCTATCATAAAAAATAATTAGGCTTCTAATGAATTAAGGAATGAATGAAAACTGAATTATCTCAACAAAAATCTAAGAACAAACCTTAGTATGATTCTCCTTCTATTCTCCACTTGTTCCTCCCTTTCCTTTTGCCTTTAAGCAAATTAGAATTGGTTGAAGTAGTTGAACTACTTCTTTAGTTAAGTTAATTAAAACTCAACCAACTTTTTAGTTAAGGGGGAAAAGTAATTAAATCATAATAAGGGTTTTAAATAAATAATAACTAGTAGGTGGGACCCCTTGTGACTCCCTTTAGTTCTTTACCAATCATAACACAACTAGTTAATAAAAAAAAACATCTATCCTTGTGACTCCCATCATCACATTCATACTTTGAAAATTTATATCAATGATAATTGAAATTATTTCCAAAAATATATTTCCCATATATCCAAAAAATAATGTGTTGTCCAAAAACATCAGAAGTCACTGTCCTCAACAATTAATAAATAAAAACTTAAAATCCACATTTTCCACTCTGGGAGGAAATTTTTCCCTTGTTGTTGTCACCTTTTGATCTCTATGAATTTGCCTTAGGCTGTGTGGAGCCTTTAAGCCTAATCTCACTGATCACATGAGAGTAATTATCTATCAAATGCATGCAGGAGGACACAGATTTATTAGAGTCATTTGAGGGTGAGGAAGGGGCAGTAGGGGATTTTCTTTTGTCAGGAGCATGGTGGGCCTCGGTTTTCAACCTTTTTCTTTCATGGGAAGACTGAACTGGTGAGTGGACAGGGGTAGCTTGGACAATTTGATTGATAGGTGGGGGAGCAGGTAGAGACAGGTTAGGCCAACCATGATGTTGGGAGACTGTCAGGTGTTGACGATTGAAAACGTCAATGTAATTTCTCTTGCAAAGTATTTCTAAGCGTATTATTATATAAGACTAAATAATGCTAGTAGGTGTGACCCCATTGAACTTTTGAAGATCAGGTATGTTCATTTTCAACATTATTATGATGCACTACAAAGTTTTACATGGTTGATGACAATATGGTTGTCGTTGATATCAGTTAAATTTTTGAGATGTTGTTCCTTCATGATACTACAGTCTGCTATTCATTTATGGTATTTGTTCTTCTTGCACCTGTACAACAAAAATGTTAGTGAAAATTGCAGAAAGGAATTTTGAGGAAAAGAAAAATACTATATCTAATGCAAAAGAGACCTAGCTCTGCGATACTATATGCATGAAAATACTTGTTGATAGTGATTAAGTCCTAGATAACAAAGAAATGACTATGAAATATTGTTAAGTTACATTTTATATGCATATGGTGGAAATTTTGGTGGCACATTTGGAAAGGTGATAATGCATTAGTTATGAATTGCTTAATGGAATCGGTATCTGATATACATATGTTATAACGTTGGTGCCTCGTGAAAGTGATGGATTGTGTTTTTTATAGTGATTATGCTATGGTTCAGGTTGATGGTGATTATGCTTTGTTTCGGGTTGATGTTGATCACGCTATTTGGTGATGATTCTATACATGATCGTTTAGATTGTGTATTGGTCAAGCAATTTATTTGAATTATATCGAAAATGTGAACGTAGGTGGCGCATTTGGCAAGGTGATTGCAAATGGTTGAATTATTATGTGGACTTGGATTATGCTATGGTTTAAATGTGTTGATACTATCGATGCACTGGTTGATTAATTGTGTTAATGGAAGGCTCGTTGGCATGTACTATGGAGTAAATGAGATGAGGGTGGAGGCGACGTGCATTTACTGCATGTCACCTTTACCCCTCTCGTTAGCCACCACCCTAGTCAGACTATTGTTTGATCTTGTTGTTGTGTTCACGCTCTAGATTTTTAGCAGGGTGAAACCGCTCGACCACCCCTCATCTTAAGGATTTCGATTAACATGTATTTCTATTTTGACCATTCTTGACTTCGCTCTGGTTATGAAATGAATTCAGCTCAATTGTGTGGGTTTTTGTTTGTCATGAGTGCTGCAACTGTGTGGAATTTTGGATTTAAATGGAAAATAGATGGTTCAACTTTTATCATTTAAGATCGTTGGATTGTTAGTCTTCCTAGGTGATGGTTCCTTATTACCACTGCATGTTGGTTGAATGTGTTTTTGGATGGGTGAGTGTCTTCACAGTTATTGGGTTTAATTAAGAGCCATGTTTTCTTATTTCGGCCTTGCCAAGGGACCGTCTCCTGTCCACAAGCACCACAACCCTTTGTGTGTACATCTTTGGCCTTGAAGTCCCACTAAATTTAGTTTCATTCCTTCTGTGAAGGCTACTGTGCAAACCCTTAACCCTTTAGGCTGGGGTTGCATATGGAAACCGACGGGCCTATCAAGTGGTTTCCAGGTTTTGTGGTCTATTACCTTGAGTACGGGCTCACTCGTGGTTCATATAGCCATCATGTTGGTATGGATCCCCGTCACTGCTTTTGTGATATTAGCATAAACCTTACATTGCTATTTTCTTTTCAAGGTCACAGTCACCCACCTTATGCTAAGTAACTCAATGATTTTAACGGAAGGGCCTCTACCCTGTGTCGGTTTGATGCCAGGTTATGCATAGCTACCATGGCTTGTTTCGTTGGTTGTTCCTCTACCATAGTGGCATTTGTTAGTTGATATACAGTCACTAATATTCACACTTTTTATGTTTCGTTTGATGGTTGACATTGGTTACAAATATTGGGATTTCTCACACAGGTTGACAACACGATTTATTGAGTTCTATTGTGGTTGTAAGTTGCTCTGTGATTAGTGGGATTGTTGCACCGTGAATTTTTCTCAGTTGCACACCATGCATAGTTTGGATGACTTGTTTTCATGCTCAATGATATCCACTAAGTTTTAAGTGCGTCAGTGATTGAAAATTGACCAATGTTCATGACAGGCATGTTAGTTATTTGGTTTGGTTTTTTAGTCATAGGGGTTTGGTGTTGTTCACACATGTCGCTTCCTGTAGATGAGGTTTTGAGAATTGGAATATTGGATTGGATATGTTTACTGCATCTTTTGTTATTAGTAGAATACACTTGAATATGTGCAACCTCGTCACTCACAAGAGACTTAGTAAATGGTCCAAAATGAAGTTTTGAGTTATATCGTGGTTATATATTGTTGTGTGGTTATGGTGGAATCCTCTCATTTGTACACCACATATAATATGGATGACTTGTTTTGGATGCCCAGTGATACTCCCGAATTCTAAGTGCGTTTATCTTTTTGAAAATTGATCAATGTTGATGATAGTTGTGTGGGATGTTTGGCTCGGTTTTAATTTGCACTGAGATATTTGTTTCACAGTGGCATGGTTACAGGGTTTCAGAAATTTGCTTCTGCACAACCTGTGTCTAAATAGTGGTTGTTTGGTTGTATAGTCAATTATCATTTTAGTCGTGGCATGTGAGGTTTTGATTACCTTGATTATTTTTTACATATATATATGGGAATGAACATCATTACAGACCTTGATTGGCTCTATTGTAGAAATAGTGACTTCATTATTATTTTGGAAATATGACTTTTAAATATAGATTGGAGAAATGTGTGGCAGTGGTGGATGTTAATGATTACAGATTGGGAATGAGTGTTGTTGTTGGTTCTTATAACATGAAAAATGAGAAAACAAAGGGGACATAACCTCTTACAATTGTGTGAAGTACTTACCTTTAATAATGGCACTGTGTTGGATATTTTATTATTGGACAGTGAACTAGTTAAATACATGGGAATTATTACTCAGACATCTGATTGTTGGTTGGTGTTATGGATTTCTTGATTAATCTCATGGAAAATAAACGTTTTTTTTCCCTCTGTTTATCTCATTTTCCGCTAACTACAACCCCCTCACATATCCCATATTCATTTTATCACCCCATGTTCTTATATTAATCACAACTAAGAAAATTTCTTTGTTAGATTGGATAGAAGTGGCAGAATTCTGCGTGGATTGAAGTGAGGTTTATTGGTTTTATTACAGTTGATTGTTTTTATCATTGAGCAGTGACCATATCTCTCCCCTTTAATTATATCATATTTTTTGCCAATTACAAACCCCTATGTATCGCTGAACATTTTTTCCACCCCCCTGCTCACTGATTAACATTAGAACAATTTGTATGGATTGGATTGCATGAATCTGATACATTCTAAGCCAAATCTACTTCGTATTTTTAAGGAGTTATCATGCATGGTTATTTAAAAGACTATTTCCTAATTGTTAACATATGCAGGATGAGTATTTTTAGTCGGGGAAGCCATGGCTGAGGAAACAGAGGTAGAGGTAACTGGAATTGAGGCCTAATGAGGCCTAGGTTCTCAATACATTTTGATGTTGATTTTGAAGAGCTTGGACAATTGTTCCATGCTAGGTTCTTTAATTGGATTGGATAGGGAATAGTCCAACCGAGACCTGAAAGGCCTCCCTTCTAAGCCCCTTAAGCCCTCAGTATACATGTGCCTCCTCATGTCTCTTTACAACCCGAAGTCCCGAAAAATGATGGGTGGCAGGAAATTGTTCACCTGATAGTCTCTAAACACCGTGGTTGGCCAAACTTAACCTTGACTTCTCCTCCAACGTTGAACCCCATTGCCCAAGCTGCCCCTAACCACTTGCCAGTGAAATCCTCCAATGCCAGCAAGGGATTGAAGACTGAAGCCCACCATGCATCTAATAAAGGAAAAGTTGTTGTTGCCCCTTCCTCACCCTATGATGACTATGAAAAATCCATGTCTTCATGGATGCATTTGAGGGATGATTGTTACCATGTGATCAGTGAGATAAAGCCTAAAGGCTTTGCCCAGCTCAAGGCAATTTCAGCGAAATCAGGAGGTGACAACAACAACCAAGGAAGGGTTGCTTCACAGACTAGAAAATATGGATTTTAAATTTTATGTTATTTATTGTTTTATGACAGTGGACTCCATGGATTTTGGACAACATGTTTTATTTTGATATATGAGTATTAGTTTGAAATATTTTCAAATTTATGAGCTAAAATTGTCAAAGGAAAAAATGTTTTGAAGGGAGGCACACGGGGTGTGTTTGATTAACAAATGGGTTATGTTATGATGTGATGATTGTTTTCACTAAAGGAGTCACAAGGGAGCCCCACCTATTAGTTATTATTTAATTATGACCCTATTATGATTATTAATTTCCCCCCTCCTTAACTAAATTTAGTTAAGGCCTTATGTTAGCTTAACTAATAAGTTAGTTCAACTACTCTAACCAATTCTAAATTGTTAAAAGATGAACTAAGGGGAGGAACAAGAAGGGGATAGAAGCACAAATCATGCTAAGGTTTGCTCTTGAGTTTATGTTGAGTTAGTTCAGTTTTCATTCATTCATATATTCATCATAACCTAATTATATTTTGTGATAGCAGGGCCTTATTGTAGACAACAATATTTAGGGTTGAATCAAATCATTCAGACACTTGTTCTTCAGAGGTGTTGATCTATCTTTGATAGTCTGTGTAAACTTGTCTATTTGTGAATTAACTTTCATGAATGATAAAGGCTATTGTGCAGAGTCGAGTGGGCAACAATCTTTGGCAAGCTGATCCAACTTTTAGAGTGCAATTTTGGTTTTCTGTTAGAGGTCCTTTTGTATGTTCCATCAAAGATTTCTAAGTTTGACTTTGGTCCAAGATTTCTATGTGGATTTTTGTAAAGACAATGACTCTTTGGTGAATTGGAATGAAATAAGGGATTTCCTTATGTCTCATATATCTTGATTATGATCTTGGTGTCTTTACTTCTGTTCTTACATTAATTTCAGCAACTGATATTTTCAGAAAAATACATAAAAAATGAATTTCCAACAAGCTTTTTGTTGATAAAAGACTAGCCTAAGCACTTGTAATTAATACTTGTGAGTTAGTATATATATATTTTTGTTAGCTATAAACATAGGGTGATATTCCAGTTACTTTACTTATCCAAGTAAAGTTTTAAAATGCTTGAGTAAGATCAGTTCATATCTTGTCCTCAACACCAGGTGGACACTCTCTTGCCATCTGTCGTTTTCGGGAATTTCAGGTTGCAGTGAGACATGAGGAGGCACAGGGATACCAGGGACTTGTGGGGCTTGGAAGGGAGGCCTTTCAGGACTAGGCTGAACCACTCCTTTCCAAATCTAGTTATAAAACCCAACTTGAAATAGTTGGCCTAAATCTTGTGAATCTGCATCAAATGTATATATAATCTTGGCCTTCTAAAGCCCTTGTTCCAATTACCCCTTCTTCGTTTACCCCAACCATGGCTATCTTTGATGAAAAATCTCATTCTTGTATGCATAATTGATTAGCAAATAGTTTCTTTAACAACCATACATGACAACTCCTTTAAATATGAAATAAAATTTGGCTCAACAACATATCAAAATCATACAATCCAATCCATACAAATTGTTTAATATTTGTCAATGAGAAGGGGGTGGAAAAAGGTTATGGGATATGTGAGGGGTTGTATTGAGTGAAAAATGTTAAAATGAGGGGGAAAATATCATGAATACTAGCTCACATACAACAAACAATCAACTGTATCGTAAACCGAAAGAATATATCACTGTAATTCATCCTGCGGTCCCTTAACTTCCATAATACATAACTTATCTTAAATATAATTAAATTTTAGGAACGTGGAGTGGATAGTGAATATGGGAAGGTGATGGGAATTGTAATTAGTGAAAAAGTGAAATAAGGGTAGGGGAAAAAGTGGATACTGTTCAAAAAATCAATTAAGTAATCCATAAAAAAAATTATGCATTCAATACAACTATTCCAACATCAATTAAAATTATTGTGGTCAATTAAACCATTATTGTGTGTTAGAACTTATTTGTTGTCCACATTAAATTTCCTTAAAATCTTTCAATTAACACATAATAATAATACTCAAAATCGTCATGACTTCACCCATTTTATTTAAAATAATTCTGTTTCTTTTCAATTCCTTCCCTTTTATATTTAAAACAAAATCCAATGAACACACAGTCATACTGCTTCAACTCTGATCATCATAAAAAACATTAACCACTGCCCATAAATTAATTTCTAATATAGACACAGGTCTTTCTTGAGTTGGACAAACTCTTTTAAACTTGCCCGATTCCATTCCTTTGATAAATTTAACAATTAAATTTGCAATGAAACCATACTACCAAAAACCTCGTGGTGATCTCTGATGGTGCAATAAAACAAAATGATGCATGATGTCTATAAATTATATACAGTATACAGCTAGGCCAAAATTATTGATACTTCAAATCGCAATAATCCTGATCAGGAAAATTAAACACACAACAACAACAACCACCACTTCAATATTTACCACGATGTAGGAACACACAAACCAATTCATAACGCAAAGAGGCATCTCTATGACTGTACATATCCAATTACTCCCAATCAAACCATTCATAACAATGTTGAGTTATCAATCCAACTATTACAACAAAAGGAGGTAGCGATTGTATGCCCATTATCATTTCCAATTACAACTCTCTAATCAACCCGATCAATAGAGCCGAGCCAACAATCAAATCCATTGTCAATACTATTCAAACAAAATTATGGCAGTCAACAAGATGCCCGAGAGGGTGCGACTGGTTTAGTTTACCAAAATCGGGCTTTGTAACTAATGACAAAATAATCAAGGGTTCGATCGGTGGAGCCAAACAAAGGGAGATCGGAGGCCAACCACATCAACAGTAGGTGAGACAAGCATGGTGGAACCATAAGACTTATAACCCTTAGCTTGCAAGATAGGGTGACAATTCACACTAGGTAGGGTAGACCATGATGCAGAAGATCAGAGGTTTCTTATTGGCCAGTAACTAACACCAAGAACATGCAGGGGCATAACCCTCGTGTTTTTCCCCAATAGTCGAATAATTTTGATAGAAATGCAGAGCCCGGGTACTACCAACCAATCCTAAAGAAATCTTCTTGTCATAATAGCCACACATAACCAACTGTGCAGATACTAATAACATAAAATGGGCCCACGACCAGGTGGAAAACGGTATGCAGTGACCAAAAGGTGGTTCAAATCATACACAACAACCCCATAGCACCAAATACAACCAGGTGTGGTTACAAAAACTCTGAAGAGACAAACATCAAGACCAAACATAATGAAACCCTCCAAAAATAACCAATAAGGACAAAAGAGAGCCATCATGGCTTCCACCACACAGAACAACCAATGAAATCATGACTTCAACCATCAATTTTTCCATTTGCAATGAATAACACAAACAACCATTCCAGAGAAAACACCATTCGTTTACACAGTTTCCAACCTCGAGAAAACATAGACCAATACATTACCAAGCCAACGTGCATTTCATATATAGATCGAATTCATGGATGGGTGAAAAAACCATACCTGTAACCAAATGGCCTTAAAACTGCGAGCTTGGTCGAGYAGTTCCTTCCATGCTTGAATCTTGGAGCTTAACCACAAMAAMAAAAAAAAAATGAACAATAACCAAGCTAGGGTGATAGCCAGTGGGAGAAGTATGGAGTGACATCCATTTACTGCACGTTGCTTCCATCCTCCACTTATTCAATTGCATAGTACATGACARCCAACCAAACATTAATCCATGCCATTAATCCATGCATCAAAACTTGCATAGATTGCTTTCTAATTGCGCCACCYGATCCATACTAATCATTTCCCAAAAACCATACTATAACATATATCACATGTGCCTCATATAACTCAATAAAATCGCATAGCCACTAACATTTCTAGTTAAGACTAACATCAATTTCTTTAATTTCAAATGCATATAGCATAGCATAGCATAGTTTAGTTCTTTCTTCTTGGATTTTTTTCCATATTGCTCTTGTCTCTTGTTATAACTAACTTATGTCTTGTAAAGGTGTAACATGTAATAAATAATGGGGCCAATAGCAATGTAATAACAATGAATATAATCCATTCATACATGGAATTTAGAGTTTATAGAAACAGAACCAACACATAAAATCCATTATCCGTCTGCCACTATGACGTAAACAAAACCAATATTTCATCATCAATCATGTAGAACCCTGTAAGCAGTGTCGAACAATAGCATAAATATCAAATAAGAACCTTATCGGATCCTCCAATATACAAGGGGGTCCCACCTACTAGTATTATATATCATTAGCTTATAAATAATAGGCTTTGGCAATACTTTGTGGGAAAAATCCTCGTTGCGATTTTTATCGTCAGCAATGTTGTTGTTGTAATGTATTCTGCTTCTGTTGTAGACATAGATATTTATGATTGTTTCTTTCTTAACCGTGATACTAGACACTGAACCAAGTATAAAGTTTCTCCACTTGTACTTCTATCATCAATGCAACCTTCCCAATTTGCATTTGTGTAGGTGACAAGAGATAGATCCATCCCTTTTGGATACCATAATCCAAACTCTTTTGTACCTTTGAGATATTTGAATATCCATTCAGTGCCATAACATGTGATTCCTTTGGTGTTGCTTGAAACCTTCCAACCTGTCCAACTTCTTGTATCACATCCAGTCTAGAAGTTGTCACATAGAGTAAACTGCCAATCATCAATTTGTACTGTCTCTGATCTGCATCCTTAGAATCATACCAATTGTTGGGTTACTGAGAGGGGGTTTGAATCAGTAATGAAAATTTTTAGTACTTTTAACCACAATGTATTCTTCAACAATATTTAGCATTTTATCATTAGCATTGTTGGACAGGTAGTCTTGAAAATAGTTTTTGTAGTTTTGATAAAGTTTTGAGGAAAAATCCTAAGTATATGAAAACTACGCAAAAGAAAAAGGAAAGCTAGAAAGCACGCAACTAAGGCACATCCAACAAGAAGGTGCGTAGAAGGAGGAAAGTGTACAAAAGGAAGAGAGAACATAGCTCGAAGAATAAATCCAGAAGAAGAAAGCAAGGAAATAAATCATAACAGAAGAATGACAGCCCGACATTCTAGAAATAGAAGAACAACAGAAAAGTAGCATGAAGGCTTAAAAGTAGAAGAAAGACGTCGAAGAACCAGTTAACTCAGTTGACCATGCATTGTAATGTGATATTTTTGGGATGAATAGATTAGGGTTTTTAACCCTATATTTTGGTATAAATATGTAATAGGTTGGGAGATTAGTGGTTGTTACTATTGTTGGTTCAACTAAGTACTATTGTGATGAAGTTTTATGATAGATTAGGTTATGCTACAGTCTAGTGATTGTTGATTTATATTGAGTTCCAAAGTTCTTGATTGTAGTAGTCAGAGGTTGAGAAGGATGAATAAAGGAATGATAAAGATATGTTACAGAATCTCGTATTGTCTTTTTTGTTTGTTTGATTATGAATACTCTTTGCATGCATCGTAGAATAGCTTTGTAGGATAGTTAAGTATGGTGCAATGATTCATGACTGTGACAAAAACAAATCTATATAGTAATTTGGGACATGATAAGTATGGGAATCTGAATCATGAGTAAGTTAAGAACTAAACATAACATAGTTATGCAAACAACACAATAAGGAAGAATTAAATGAATGTTTTCCTCCCATTCCCTTACTATTGCAGAAGCCCGGTTCTTGTATTCCCCATAGATACCTTGGGTGAGACTTCATCTGCACAAGTAGATGATGTCGAAAGGGTCGGTTTCCAGTTGGTTTTGTTGGTCTTAGATAAAATGAACCTTGGGTCTTACAACCCACACACAAAACAACGCCAACAAATGGTTTCATTGACGATACCGACACTTTTCGATTAAGGGGATGTTTTGGAGGTCAAACAAGAAGGAGATATAAGAATGGTTGGAAAGGAAGGAATGAGAATTTTCAGGACAAGCGAACAAAAAACCTCATATGAGTGATAAGAAATGGCTACAAAGGTACGTGTTCACATATCTTCATGAAATTTTCTTTAGCGAATTTCCCGTTATTTTGACAGAGTGGCCATAAAGATTAGTGGAGAAAAATGGAAGGTTCAACGCCGCATCACCAAGGAATTGGACTCCCAAATTGGTAAGACATATGAATTATGTAAGTAACACAACTACTCGAGCAATTGATTTTTGGTTGGATAGCATACTAGGTGGTTATGTTACAAAGTTTGTAGTAGATTGTATTCAATCATACAATGTTGTAGAAAGGGAATTTTTCAAAGATTCGTGCATGAGTTTCTTGAAATCATTAAATATGTGCAAAAATATGTTATTGTGTGAGAAGCACGTGATGATAATTGAATCTGACTACTAATGGGTTCATGCACATAGGGGACCCATGGGATGACAGGAGGATCATCTGAGAGAAGGAAAGAAGAAATGAAAGAGGCAAAGAGGGACCGAGGATGCAAGAAGAAGATATACCATAGGAAGGATATGAGTTTGGAGAGTTGTGTAGAGGGAGGATGTACAAGAGGAAAAATAATGAGGCTGAGAGAAGATACTGAATCATTCTATTGACATTCTCCCATTTTTCGAAGTACATAGTGTGATGTATTCACCAACTATATAGGAGAGAAGTATAGATACTGAATGTATCCAACAATCAATCTTACAAAGTGACCTATTTCAAACAAGCTTATAAACACACAAGGATCATGACTATAACCTGTATAAATATTTTTATTCTCTTTTTATGAACCCGATTGTCTCTCTTATGTTCTAATTTCATCTCTTCTCCAGAGTTTCACTTCTCTAATAGACTCTATAATACTTGTAAAGAGTTTTTATCATTCAACAACTTCACACAAGACCCAAAAAAGTTTCTCAGATTACTTACTTGTTTTGATGGTTGATCTATGATAGTTTGATTAAATAGGGGAGGCATATCATATACTGGTACACCATCTCTTGGAATTGTACCTAAAGTAGACGCAATATTCTCCTTCAAAATCTCTTGTCTAGCCTCCTTTAATATCTCATTCTCGTTGTGCGCATCAAAATTCTGTTGAGGTGTTGTATTCTTTCTGGCCCACTGGTGTTGGTCCTGATTCTTCTTTGTTGCATCTACTCCTGTATTGGCTCCACCTCTAGTAATTATATTGATCTTATTCCCCTCCTCTTCTCTAGTTTCCATAGAAATCCATTGAACATTATGATTGTTTTTATTCCTCTTTTCTTAGATCTTTGTCAATAGTGTCAGACATTATTTTGTATCATGATCTGTTGCGTGACAATACATACATGTTGTAGGTGGTTGTGAATAGTCCCTCACATAATGCCCATGTTTTTGACAATTGTGACAGGTTATTGGTCCTCTACCTCCTCCAAATCCTCTTCCTCCACAACCTCCTTCTCTGAATCCTCCTCTGTTTCCTTTATTTTCTTTGCGTGGTGTATTATATCGTGGAGTCTTATTATACTGCATATGTGCATTATACTACAGTGGCACTACAAACTGTTGTGTTTTTATACTGCGGTGGTTCTCCAAATTGTTGCGCTTTATTATACTACGGTTGCGTTGTAATTTGTTGCATAGGTTGTCCTGTCATTAATTCAGTCTACACCCTATAAGTATCTGACATCCTCTCCTTCATTATTTCCAAGGTTCTCATCACTCCTTTATCATGCAATAAAATCTTGATCGATGTCTAAAGTGACCTAATGTAACTTCCTCTTGGTCCCTTCAGAATCTCATGCTTTGTAGCAGTATATGACTTCGTAGTATCAATTGTAAACTCAGTAATAAATCCTACAACAATATTGTCTAACCATAAATTCACCATGTGTGTGAATTTATTATTAACTCTTTCCAACCGCGCGATATTCTAATTAGTCCACTCTACTGGTCTGATCCAATTAGTTGGATGGGTATCCTTTAACCTCAATATCCACTCTTGCAACAACTCTGGAAAATAATAGAAAAAAATACTCATGCAAATCAGTAAACACATACTTTTGCAAATACTAGCGTGGTGTATACCTGCAACTTATATTGTCTTTCTGCACAAAATTGAGTTGCTTTGTCTCCAACCATCTTTCAATATCCTACTTAGTAGGGTTCCATGGCCTAAACATCCCTTTTTACCACTACATTTTCTTCACTTTCCTTCAATAAGTCCCTTCTAATCCGATCTTATGAGTTCTAATCAGCAACATAACCATTTTTTGGATGTATGGACTGACTTGAGTTCTACCTTAGTTCTCCAACAAAACCCTATAAACCATCGACCCTTCTGGAGACCAATAGGAAATGCTACACACAGAGTGCAAAATGTAGTCTCACTCGAGATGGATTATGGGTGACTGCAAGACCCAGATTTCTGCATTCATGGAAGGGATGTTGCTCATGGGGATGTTAGGAATATTACTCTACTTCAACATTCATCATATCTACCATACCATCATCCAAATCTACCATTCATTTAACCTTTAACTTTCATACTGCAGAAAATAACATAACTATTCTAGTGCGCACTACAAATTAACCTTAACAGATTCGTTCATTTATCCATTCATTCATCATAAATCATTTCCAAACACAAAAGGACCATTCCACACATTGACACAATTTTTATCATGGTTCATCCTCCTCTAGGCTACATCCACAAAGATCTATCTTCTTTATTATTTATCTTCAAGTCTATGTGCCTCGTGCATTACATCAAAATTATGGTGTGGTGAGGCTAACCAGTGTCGCACTAAGCTCCACAACTTGCGACCTGACCCTCAGTTACAACTCAAAAATAAACTCATCTCCAAAAATGACTCAATAATAACTCTATTATGTCAATGCGCAAAACTTACTCTAATTCTTCTCATTCACTAGATACTATATGATAGATAGATCATCTCCTCAGATCTTACAGTGCATATTTATACTACCAAAATGGGTAAAAACCCTTGCAATAAAGACCCAAAACCCTAACCCTAAGTGGATTAGGCTTATCCTCTTTACAACCTCCTGTGCACAACTGGTCCTCAATCCAACCATTCCTTGCTTTGACTCTTCTCTTCCTCTCATTTATTTTCCTTCTTTCCTGGTGTTCTTCTTTTCCTTCTTTCCAGGCGTGTTTCTTTTCCTTCTTTCCTGACGCGCCCTCCAACTGTCCTCCAAAATTGTTGTGCATTTCCACAAAATAGCCTGCTCCAATAGGGAGGTATTCCCACAAGAGGACAAGGTGTCAAGCATGTGGGAATTTTTGTTAGCACTAGTTTTTCCTTTTTTTTCATCAAAATCAGCCTAAAAATGAGGCTAGGGCCTCATGGGAAAGATGATGGGTCTTGTGGGCCTGTGATGGGGTTCCACACCCACAAGAGGAGATTAAAGTTTTTTGATTTAATGTTGACTTGTGAAAGGGCTCTTTGACACCCCTTTTGGACTTAYATAAATAAAGTTCAAGTCATTGTGACATTAAAGCATAACATAGAAGAATGGAGTTAGCATAAAGTGAGTCTTTACTTGTTCTAGGAGGCTTGGTGATCTCAACAAAGGAAAGTCTATAAGGTGGTGAATCTGGTCCTGAAGAGAGAAGTGGAGAAGGTCACACGTGTGGAGCAAAATTTTCATACAATACGTGGTTTACAAGAGAATGAAGTGCRTATATACRTAGGTTGTAGAAGGACAAATAATGTATAGAGTATATGTGGTCTGCAGTAGAGAAAATAGCGTATGTACAYGGGTTTCTAGCAAGGTGAATCRYGTATATATGTTTTTGGGWAGGTACAAATCCATACAGGCTGAAAGGTGACATCAGTAGGCCATACAAGGTAGAGGATATTTCCATAATATTGTTGAGGTTTTGTTTTCTAATTTGTATGGTTATTGGAGGACAAGGTTGTCCTCAAATTTGGTGACATTGTATTGGCTGAGAGGACTAGTTTTGTCCTTATTTTGAAGGATTGGATTAGGTTACAGAACAAAATTCAGTCAAGAATTTCAATGTAAATTTCTTCAGTGACAATAGTTAGGGTTTTTCTATTAGATCACTAGGAAGCAATTTTCATATCTGAAATTAGTCACATAGAGTTGCATGTGAAAATTGACATGGTTTTAGAGCTTGGAATTTGAAGAGAAGGGGATCATCTTGAGACACATTTTTGGCTACAACATTGGAAGAGTGTTGTTCTTGTTCTGGTATGTGTCTGTGTTCTAGGCATGTCAAGATGGTGAACACAATGAAGCTTGAGGGCAGGTTGGAAGGGGAAACCAACTTCTGAGCTTAGAAGGCAAGATTTTTCCTCCTGCTGGAAGAAAATGACCTCAAGGATTATGTTGAGAGTGTGGTTGCACATACTACCGATCCAAAAGAGTTGACAACACATAAGAATAAAGAAGTGAAGGCAAAGTAGGTATTGCTATAATATGTGAAGGATCACTTGATCCCCCACATTGATGAGAAGACGACTGCCAAAAATATGTATGATGCCTTGATGGGTCTCTATCGAAACAAGAATACAAGGAGGATGCTACACTTGAAGCACCAACTTCATATTATTAGGATGACCAATGAAGAAAAAGTGGTCAACTATCTTATGAAGATTACTCAGATTTGAGATCATCTTGTAGTCATTGGTGAGACAGTGCAAGATGTCGAGTTGGTAAATGTGGCCTTCAGAGGTATTCCCAGATCTTAGGAACCATTCATGCATGGGATATTTGCACGAGAGACATTGCCCACTTTTGATAGGATATGGACTGATTGTATCCAAGAGGAGACCTTTTTGGTTTCTAGGGAGAATATGGATGGTATGGTGAAGAGTAACAGTGATGAGAACCAATCCCTTGTAGCCTGCACTACGAAAGGAAGAAGAGGTTCTCTAGACATAATAGGTCCATTGGGAAGAAGAACTTCTCC
This sequence comes from Picea engelmannii, assembly GCA_009831015.1. Taxonomy (NCBI): domain Eukaryota; kingdom Viridiplantae; phylum Streptophyta; class Pinopsida; order Pinales; family Pinaceae; genus Picea; species Picea engelmannii. Next base: position 33,673 of record ML828489.1, on the reverse strand, counting down.
CGAAAGAGAAGTATCCCCACAATAGAGATGGAATAAAGACCTTAGCAAGATCATATGCTTTGAGTGTCATGACTTTGGCCACTATGCTTCACAGTTTCCACTCCGGAGGTGAAGAGGAAGAAGACAACATGCATCAATAATAGAGGTTGATGACATTATAGACAAGTTCCATAGGGAGATATTGTTGGTCTCTGGAATTTCAGGTACAGTCTCTAGAAGGGAGACTTGGTTGATGGAAAATGAAGAATCTTGTCATATGAAAGGTGCATGAGAGTTATTTGACACTCTCACAAAGAAAAGATCAGACTTGTGTATGGAGCTTGGTACAGGAGCCAAGCATTCAATATGAGGACCTGGTATAGTATCATTTTGATTGGAGTCATGAGAGATAGTGAGGGTGTTGAATGTGTTGTGGGTGTTAGAACTCAGGAGGAGTTTCCTATCAATATTGTAGATTGAGAGGAAGGTCTATCATGCATTGTTTCGATATGGAAAGGTACTACTTGTGCCCAGACTATCCATATTCAGATCAACAGTAGTTCTTGGAGTTAGGGAGGGAAACCTATATAGGCTACCGGGCCATCCTATGAGCATTGTGGCCAATAGGAGTAGAGAGACAGAGGAGGAGAAGGTAGCTTCACTAGTGGTGAGGTAGATGGCCCCACCAGTAGCACAGGTTCAAAGGAATCAGGTGGATCCATGAGTAGTGAGGCAGGTGACCTCGCCAACAATAATAGGGAGCCAGATTTCAAAGGGAGTCAAACCTCAAGATCCAGGAGGGAGGAGAAGCCTCCCAAGACTGTGAAAAGGATAGTGGACAGGGATAATATGGCCCCATAAGTTGTTGTTGGCATAGGGGAAGACCCAAGGTTCAGTTCTAAGAGCACACCAACAAGCCCTAAGTACTGGCCCTTTTGGAAACACCTATAGAGAAGATGCAGTCTCACCCGAAGTAGCTATAGGGGGTTGCAGGACACAGGTGTCTACAACCATAGGAAATGCAAAGTAGATATAGGGAAACACTCTCACACATATCTAGTGATTATTTATCTTTCTTAAGCCTATTGCGCAAACTATATCTCAGATCTAACACAATATTCCATTAACAGTATATTAGAGATCAGAAGAACACAACATCAATCACACACAACAACAGGATATATGTAGTTCACCCTCTCCCTAGGGCCATGTTCACAGAAATATGATTTATAATATATTAGATGAAAGCATACAATTCTATCTACACTCTTATCTTCCATATCTCTCTCTTTCTTTCTCTTCTCCTCTCTCCCCTCCCTGCGCACCCAGCTGCAGGGTTACTCTTCGCACCCAACTGAAGATCTTACAA
>ML828489.1:0-25725 GCA_009831015.1 Picea engelmannii | reverse complement strand
TAGAAAAAAGAAATGTTTCAACATCATGAATAATCTCTCTGACCGCCCGACTGCTTCCGTTACATCTGTTCTGCCTTATACTTCCATTGGATCTACAAGATTGGTGATAGCTGGAGATCATCTGTTGGTTCCAAGGACGTGGAATTTTTTCTTACCCAATCGCACATGTTATTTCCATTGGACATCATAGGGGATCTCGAAATCCATCATTTCTTTAATCAAAATTTCCAGACAGATGCACGTTGCGTAGGACATGACCGATACGTTGAATTTCATTGTTTTGAACTTGTTCAGAATTTTGAAATCGGTAACTAAATGTTCTACCAAGATAGGGCCTTTCAAACTTTCTTCCACATCTCCAAACTTGGAATGGTCCATCATGCATTGCATGAGAAGAGTGTGATAATATTCCTGCTTGTATAATTATCCTTTATCGTCCCATAATGAGGGGAGGCCTTTAAAAAACAATTCTTCAAAGGCATCTTTAAACTCTTGTATGCTATGATCCATATGCATAGCTCTGTTCTAGACCGATCTAAGAAGGTTGTGTTTGGCAATGATTCTCCTGGCTGAAATGATTAAAGCGGTCCTGTCTTTCACACTGATGGTGTGAAGATCAGTATTTGGTATAGAATTTAGTAAGTCGATGGCACTTTGGTCCCATTCCAAGGGATTCTTTGCTAACACTTCATTTACAACAACGCATTTGTTCCGAGCTGTAGCATCCATGTTGAATTTGTCGTTGATAAAATTTAAATAACTTCTGAACTTAGAAACCTCCACAACAATTGTGTCCCATATTACATTCTTGGCTCCCTGCAGTAGCATTTTCCCCTTCAACCTGGTTTTTAGCTTGTTCACTCTTTCCTGCAGGTCTTGGTTCTCTCTGTGGAGTTGAGCTAATTTCTCATCCTTCACCTTCATCTTTTGTTTCAACTTTTCTAAGTTTTCTTTGAGACCCTTGATCTCACCTATTTCCAAACTTATTTGGGACATAGCTTGAACTAACCCCTTGACACTTGATCCAACCTCTACATTAGCAGGCACGATAATTTCCATATCTGATTTTGTGGCCTGCATTTGTGACCAACTTTCTTTCTCTTTCTGCAATTTCAACACTTTAGCCTTATAGTCCAGGGCCTCTTATCTGAAGGTTTCCTTTTCCCGCTCCAAAGGAGTTAATTCTGTTGTCTGTGGATGGTTCATAGGTGACATTTTCAATCTTTTCTTCAAACTTTGGATCATCTTGTCCTTTTCGTCCAGAGAGGCTTTCACCCCCTGTGGCCCTTCAAACTCTAATCTCTTTACCTATGTCATCCAAGTTTTGTTGGGCACCTTTTCTTGTTTCAGTTGTCCATCTAGCTTCAATACATGTGTTTTCAACCTTGTGACCTTCAGAGCTAAGTTTAAGTAATCAACATACAACATATTGCTGACATTTCTATGGAATTTTACTTTGTCATGCGTGCCGATGTTCTCATAGTGTACCTTGAACTCAGATACCTTATCATTGTCAACCACTGCAATGTTGAATGTCTTTTTCTCGACATCTCTGAATGAGAGTAGGTGATATTTACGCTGAGATGTCCCTTCTACTTCGAGAAAAAGCTCATTTATCTCAGTATTTTCCATACTCCCTTTCACGGCATACTGATGTAGCAAATATTCCTTAGATTGATAAACCGTCCGAGGAGTCTAGCCAAATACGCGTTTACTGCTGCTGAAAACCTTCATGCTACCTTCGTTTTGTGGTTTGTTCTCAGGATTGATTTCTTCATTCTAGACTGCAGTATCTACCATCTCCATGCCCATCCTTTCTTTCTGTTCTTCCTCCTCCAAGTCAATAATTGGAGAGGGTGACATGACTCTCATCTTCTTGAGGGTGTCTTGTTGTCTGCTAGCCCCTAAGGCTTCTGAACTACTTGTCTTATTGAAGATTCTCATTTTAGGAGATTTGATAATCAACCTGGGTAAGGGTTTTTGTGTTGAGCTTTGCTGTAAAGTGAGCTCTGTCTATTTTTCTTGAACATGCAACATGATGACCTCCATTTCTGTACAGGTCTCTATATTGGCCAATTTATCTAGTTCTTCAACGTGCTCGTGTTCATAAGGGCCTTGTTTGCTTCCCAATCTCCTCTTCAATATAATATGATGTGGATCATATCTTCTTCCATGCAACTGTGTGAACCCAAATTCATTGAGTTTGGATTGAACCTGAGGCAAACAAGACTTGCTATTCACCAAAAAAGGACCTACCACGAACGAGAATATCATATTAGAAGCCTTGTGAGCCTTGAGGAAATGTTCAATCTCTGAGATGACCCTTTGTCTTATAAATTCCAAAGAACATATCCTGGGAGTTAGAAAAACTGGTAAAAGGTGAGGTCCTTCCTGGCACCCGTATACCCAAATCATGGTGGACTGAGTGAAAAACATCCAGTCTCCCATCATATTCTCCAGACTCGGTTGCAATGAACTCTTCATTTCTTCTAGGACTCTTGGCAGATCTAAACCAAAAATGAGACTGTATATTCTAGACATGATCTTGTTGATGAAGATGAGCATGGTGATATTTTTACACTCGGTTGAAATAAATGCAGCCTTAGGAAGCTCGGTGTTATTAGCTCCCAGAAACATTCTCAACAAGTGAGAATAGTATTTGAAATGTCTTAACGAGCTGAAGTTAACCAGTTGTTGATGTATGCTTTCTGCAATAAACTCATCAAAACTGACACAGACTGATTGCCCAGACAGGAAGAAAAATAGCAGGAACCCTAGCATAACCTCTACCACAAACTTGTCATTGTCTAAAACAAGAATCTAACTCAACAGAGAACAAGCCCACTGGACTTCGATGATCACGACGCTTATACTGATAGGAAAGGACGGACTCTCTGAATAATGTTCAGGTTTGACTATGGTTTGTAGAAACAAGGTTTTTACCTTGGGCAGACATTCTCTATAAATCGTAATCATTCTCTATTCCTCAAAGGGTTCTAGCACTATAGGGGAGACATCTAGTATATTTAGAGCATGTTGAAGCGATGAACCATCTATTTTACACCAGACTTCTAACCCTAATTTTTTTAAGATGACTCTTTCTTTCTGGGAATATCGCTCAACACACCAGCTCACAAATTCAGGGAATGGGAAAATTGTTTCTACAACATAAGAGGTAAAAGAGGCTCGATCCGATTCAAGAAAGGATATGTGGGATTCAATGTTGTTCAACAAATTCGTCTTAGACATAGAAATAGGGGAGACTGTTGTCACTGTGTCGAAAATGTCAAAATCTCTGTCAATTAGGGCATCCTCCTTAGAGGAAATATCTGTATCGCTCATGGATAAAACAATAGGATTGGTATTCATTGCGAAGAATACCTGATAATCGGTGAGAAAATTGGTTTGGTTTGGTTCTGAATTTTGAAATTTGAATAGAAGCTTTGCACCAAATCTCCAAACGTTCAACTGCTTCGAATACCCATAGAATAATTCCCGGGGGTTCTTCCTTTTATAGGCATCTATTACCATCGGAGCTTGGAGAAAAGAAGTTTTGGATGAACCACCTTTAGCACCAATGTGTCTTAGAGGACGTCACGTATCCATGATCTAAACCAGGGCAGTTTTCCCAGTCCCCCCTCAGTCAGCTAATCCTCATGCTACTTCAATCTCTAAAAGTCACCTCAGTCGTCGATCTGGGTCGCTTCAAGATCTACGATCCCTGTCTTTCCTAGAAACTCTGTCATCGGAGGTTGAGAAAAGGTGGTTTCAGTCAGACAACCCTCCTCTCCGATGTACTTCTAAGGGTGCCATGCATCCTATAAAAACCTGTGACGATTTTTCTCGGCCCACCCTTGACCGCTTAACTTATGTGCTAGTTATCTCTACGATACATGTCCTAGCCGTTGATCTAGGCCGCCTTCGGGATCGACGGTCTGTCAAGATTTACTCTTTATATCTCTGCTATTTCATCCATACACCGCAAGGTACAACTGGGTCTTCCAAATTATCACAACTCTATGGCGATTTAATCTCCCATAGATTTTTTAAACTCGGACGCTATATGGGAATTATGTGGTGATAACATTGGCTCCAACTGGGGATGCTATCCTCCCTGTGAGGTAGAAAAGAACTGTAGATTAAGTGCCTACTCATTGGGTTGTAATCTTATGTGTGTGATCTAAATCCTTCGATTTTATTCAAAAACTTTGACCCTACTTAGCATAGCTCAGGGCCTTCACGTCGGGCTTCAACTATGTCGTTTTTATCTCAATATTCATACTTAAAGGAAAACAAAAATGCAAAGTGGTTATGTACAATGAATGGTGAGTGATGATTAAATGATGTAATGCTTGAGGAACCTACCATTCACAGTCCCTCCTCCAGCGAGTTATCCATTATATTCCTCCAACAAATATGCATTGTTCTCGCGGTAAGCTCTAATTTTGAACGGGCCCAGCCACAGGTGGTCAAATTTTCCATGTTTTCCCTTATTTTCATTCTTGACATCCCATTTTAGTACCCAGTCTCCAGGTTTGAAGTCATCCGCTTTGGTACATTTGTCGAAATCTTCCTTGATCTTCTCTTGACGTATTTGGGCATTGTTGAAAGATTTTTCTCTAGTCTGTTGCACGCTGATGAGTTCATCTTCTCTTATCTGACTGGCATTTGTCTCTGCTTATTGCTCCTGTAACAACTTCATCACTGACAATCTGAGTGTCGTAGGAAAGATGGATTTTGTACCATAGACGATCTGGAAAGGAGATGTAGCAATAGACCTCTTTGGGGATATCCTGTCAGCCCACAATGCGTGAATGAGTTTCTTATGCCATGCCTTTTTATTCTCCTCAACTTATGTTTAAATGGATTGTGATCTTCTTTTATCGGGATAACATGTTGGATTATACTAGTATCATAAACTTTAAACTCATCGTAGCTCCAGGAAAAAACATCAGGGAATTCGTTCATCAATTTTACATACCTTTCTTTGACTTCAGGTTTGAGCTTCTTGGACAGTTTAATGGTCTTTGGATCTTCTGGAGTCCCAATGTTACAGTCTTCCATGTCCCCTTTATCTATTGTGATCTTTGGACTTCTGGTGACATCGTTGTTATCAAAAATTTTCTCTAATGGTACCAGGCCTTTGGGGATAATTTTGCTCTTTAGATGCATAATATCTCTGCCAGCAATTTGATTGTCAAAGTATCCTTATTTGGTGAAAATCACTGCACCTACTTCATCGTCGCAATGTTCATCATTAATGCTTAAATTATCGAACATGTTTTCCATCCTGAGGAATCTTTCTATCTGTTTATCGTCTTCAAAAACTTGCCAGTGTTTCATATTGTCTGGTATCGCTGGTCTGTACTTGACTTCGACCTTGTATCTTTTTTCAGGGAAGATTGGGACTTTGAACACCGTTTCTGAAGTGGCCAACGCATCCACGACCTGATTTTGTTCTCGTGGAATTGCTGAAAGGTTGCATTCTGAAAATTTCTTAATGAGTTCTAATGCCAGATTTCTGTAAGCCCTCAGTCTAGGGTGTCTAGCTTGGTAGATGCCTTTGATTTGATTTATGATGAGTTCAGATTCTATGAGTACAACGATCCTTTTTGCACCCAACTCTTCCAAAACCTTCAATCCCAATATTAACGCCTTGTACTCGGCCATATTATTTGTACATTCAAAAATGAGTTTGTAAGAGCACAATTTCTCATCTCCCATGGGATGATTTATCCACATGCCAGCCCCAACTCCTTCTCTGCATGCATCTCCATCAAAGTTCATTTTCCATATCTGATCCTCTGGGTCAACCTGTTGTTCTGAAATTTCTTCCAACTGCTGCTCAGGTATACCTTTATCTACCAGGACTATTTATGTTTCTTCTGCTCCTAAGCATATATCATTGAAGAAAATGGAAGACCCTGGCTTAGTGCTTATTGAGTATATAGGATGGTTGGTAGGTTGCAATTTTTTTTTGACCATATACTTCAGTAGAACTTCCCTGTACAATATTCTGTCTTGACCAAAGATAGGAATAGTGGCATATGACAAGTCCATCTAGAGGGTTCCTTTCAATTTTGCATCCCACGACTTGGACAACATCATGCCAAATTTCGGAAGGATATAAGCAACCACTACGTCCATCACCATATTCTTCACCGGGATTTGTGCCAGAGAAACAACCATGTCCTTTATCATGCCATGGCATTTCACCTTCCTTGAATCAAAAGAGAACAGATCCTTGTAGGGTCTTGTGACTTCAAGGCCCAGTTGGTCCATGACCACTTTAGGCATCAGATTGTGAGATGCTCCAGAGTCCAACATAGCATTGTGTAAAGTCATGTCGTGGATTTTTAAGCTGACATAAAAAGGAGGAACTTCTTCACTTTCACCGCTTTCTTCTACTCTTGGCCCAAATAAGATGGTTGGGTGATCATCCTGTATGTTTAGGGTATCATAGGTTTGTCCCATATTAAGCATCTTGATGATGTGAATCCTATATTCACTATTTATGATCAATTCATTAAAGGGTACGGAAATCTTGATCTTAGCCATCTCACTTTCAAAGTCAAAAGAGGACGGAGTTTTTTCTACCTCTTTAGTGATAGTTTCTTTCCTCGTCAATGTTCTCTTCGGTGGTTCCTCTTTCTGCCTTCCCTTATCCATAGCCTCCTTTGTAGCGGAGTCTTTCACAGGGGAATATTCTTTGGGATAACTAGAAGAGGGCATGTTACTCTAAGCATCTTTGGCGGGGTTTGCCTTTGGGAGATTACCTTTCGGAGGATTTTGAGGCACCCTTTGATTTCAGAGATTGTATTTCCTTTGGAATTACATGATGGCATTTTGCAATCCGGTCTCATAATATTCTTTTGCTACTGATATCCTTTCCTCCTCATCTTGAAGGCATATTTCACTAGCATCCATGAACTGGTCGTGTTCTTCTTTGGTAAAAAACACCTCAGTTTCTTTGTCATCACAACAGTTCACATTATCTTCAAAATATCCATCGTAATTTTCATCTATATAATTATTCTAAAAAGGGGGTCTTACTTGTTGTTCTCCCTGATTTCCTTGATTTTTTTGGTCTGCTTGAGCCGCTTGATTACCCTGGTTCCTCTACTCTCTTTGTCTGATCTATGGACCAGTGGGTCTCCTCATATTTCTAGGTGGACCATCGGCATGTTCCCTAAGGTTGGGTCTGTTTACCAATGCCATTTTTTCCATCATCCTTTCCATGTTTCTCATCATCGCTTCGAATCTTTCTTCTGACGTTTGTGATATGGAAGTTTGTGCCTTATCTGGATTGTTTCCCATGTTTCTGCCAGAACTAGCTTTCATTTTTCCTGAAGCCATAAGGTTTACTTCGACTTCAATGGCATTTTTCATCATATCATCTAGAGTGGCAGATCTTCGTTCCATCAATAATAAAGAAAAATCACTTTCAAAAGAATCAACATATCTGAGTTGAACATCTTTGGGTGGGGGTTTTACTTCGTCAATAATCACATTATATACCTTCATGAATCTAGCCAAAAACTCTTGCACTGTTTCATAAAGGGACCTCTTAATATTGTTGTAGTGTGTCAACAACTGAAGGGGGTTTTTCTTATCCCCCCATCTAGCAAGGAAGAGTGTCTCAAAAGATGCGAAATCTGCGATACTTCCTGGTGCAAGGGCTCTGAACCATTTTCTTACATCTCTTGCAAGGCTTTGCGCAAACAACCTCATTTTTACATCTACATAATCTGCCTCCTCTAAGTATATGAAATCATTAAACCAGTCTAGGTGTTTCTAGGCTGATACGTTACCCTCAACATCATATAGCTTAATCCTTAGGTTGTACTCCTAGGGTAAGTCATGCAATAGAGAAGGTAGTATGAGAGGAGCAAATATTCCTGCCATAATTTCTATGAGGGGTTGGAGAGGCTGTCGGTTTCGGACATGAGTCACTACAGGTTTGACGGAGGCGGCTAGAATCGAATCTTGGAATCTTTTTTCATCAAATAAGGTCTCGTCTAAATGGGATTCAGACCTAGTTCTGAACAAGGAGTGTTCAAATTTTAGATCGAACTCAAGGTCTTTGATACTAATCAATCTGTCTCTAGGTAAGGATGAATATCAGTCTGTACGTAACATAGGGGTTACTGTATTTTCTTTTCTTCTTCAGCCAAGCTTTTCAGGGCTAGAGACAGGGATTGCAGACTCTGGGTCTGGATTTCTTCTGGTGTGGATTTTCTTAGGAGCCAGGGTTTCTATCTCACACAATGTAGTGAAACTGGTATCTGAGTAAGGGAGTCACCAAGGTAAATATAATCTTCAACCAATAAGGTGTTTGGTCCACTGTCACTCTCAGGGATCAAAATAAATCTTTAAGTCGTTTTACTAGGGTTTTTTTTTTTTTTTTTTTAATTTTGTCCCCGAAAACGACGTTGGAATTTTAGCACCCTATAAATTTTGTCCGGCTAAATAGACAAACGAGGGAGGTAATTGTTTCAAACAACTTTAGAGCTAAGGCAGTAGCCTGCTCAACTCAGAGAGGGCTCTCTCGTGTGACTTGATATATCAATGGACATCGGTGGCTAGATTTGGTTTTTTTAGGATATTTTTAATAAGGATGTTGACAAAGAAGGGGGGAACACTATGAAATATGGAGTCAAAATTTGGAAAGTGAACGGAAAAATTGCATCAAGATGATAAAACTCTCCAAAGGGAAAAGGCTAAATAAGGTGACGAATCTGAGTTATTCTTGAAATAAAAAAGATGTGTAGGAAGATAAAGAAGACAAATAACTGCATTAGAGCATTGTTGAAATGAATTCTGAATAAGTTAAGAAGACAATAACATAGTTTAAATTTCTAAAGCCAAGAGCATCACAGGACGAATTTTGGGCCTTTAAACTATCCAATTTAAACAGAAGAAAATGTAAATGAAATGACAGGCTACAGGAAATACATACGATGAAAGGAAACAAAGCTCATATCACCACCCGTTAGAATCTTTTCATAGAGACTTCAAAATCTTCTGCATTTGTATCAATTCAGATTCAGAAAATTTACAAATATAGTTTGATTCAACCAAAAGGTTCTCTTTCACTTCTGCCAACATTAACTAACTCAAGTCTCTTAGTACTTATACAATTTGATAAAAAATAACTGAAACTGAAACATTTCAACTTCTGTAACAGTTTCGGATGTCCGTTTCGGTATACAAAATGACTTACAATCATTAGCAAAAAGAAACGTTTCAACATCATGAATAGTCTCTCTAACTACCTAGCTTCTTCCACTACATTTGTTCTGCCTTATACTTCCATTGGATCTGCAAGATTGGTGACAGCTGGAGATCATCTGCTCGTTCCGGGGATGTGGCATTTTGTCTTACCCAATCGCACAAGTTATTTCCATTGTGCATCAGAGGGGATATCATAATCCATCATTTATTTAATCAAAATTTCCATATCGATGCACGTTATGTAGGACATGACCGGTATGTTGGCTTTCACTATTTTGAGCTTGTTCAGAATTTCGAAATCGGTATCTAAATGTTCTATCAAGCTAGGGCCTTTCAGACTTTCTTCCATATCTTCAAACTTGGAATGGTCCATCCTGCATTGCATGAGAAGAGTGTGATAATATTCTTGCTTGTATAATGAGCCTTTACCGTCCCAGAATGAGGGGAGGCCTTTAGCAAACAATTGTTCAAAGGTGTCTTTAAACTCTTGTATGCTATGATCCATTTGCACAGCTTTGTTCTGGACCGATCTGAGCAGGTTGTGTTTGGAAATGATTCTCCCGGATGAAATGATTAAAGTGGTCGTGTATTTCACATCGATGGTCTGAAGATCAACAGTTGGTATAACATTTAGTAAGTCGATGGCATTTTGGGCCCATTTCGAGGGCTTCTTTGCCAACACTTCATTTACAACAACACATTTGTTCCGAGCTGTAGCATCCATGTTGTCTTTGTCGTTGATAAAATTGAGATAAATTCTGAACTTAGCAACCTACACAGCAATTGCGTCCCATATTACATGCTTGGCTCCCTGCAGTAGTGTTTTTCCCTTCAACCTGGTTTTTAGCTTGTTCACTCTTTCTTGTAGGTCTTGGTTCTCTCTGTGGAGTTGAACTAATTTCTCATCCTTCACCTTCATCTCTTGTTTCAACTTTTATAAGTTTTCTTTGAGACCCTTGATCTCACCTATTTTCAAACTTATCTGGGACATAGCTTGAACTAACCCCTTCGCACTTGATCCAGCCTCTACATTAGAAGGCACAATAATTTCCATATCTGATTTTGTGGCCTGCATTTGTGACCAACTTTCTTTCTCTTTATCCAATTTCAACACTTTAGCCTTATAGTCCAGGGCCTCTTGTCTAAAGGTTTCCTTTTCCTTCTCCAAAGCAGTTAACTCTGATGTCTGTGCATGGTCTGTAGGTGACATTTTCAATCTTTTCTTTAAACTTTGGATCATCTTTTCCTTTTCGTCCAGAGAGGCTTTCGCCCCCTATGCACCTTCAAACTCTAATCTCTTTACCTGCATCATCCAAGCTTTGTTGGACACCTTTTCTTGTTTCACTTTTCCATCTAGCTTCAATACATGTGTTGTCAACCTTGCGACCTTTAGAGCTAAGTTTAAGTAATCAGTGTACAACATATCACTGAAATTTCTATGGAATTTTACTTTGTCAGGCGCACCCATGTTCTCATAGTGTTCCTTGAACTCATATACCTTATCATTGTCAGCCACTGCAATGTTGAATGTCTTTTTCTCGACATCTCTGATTGAGAGTAGGCGAGATTTATGCTGAGATGTCCCTTCTACTTCGGGAAAAAGCTCCTTTATCTCACTATTTTCCATACTCCCTTTCACGACATACTGATGTAGAAAATCTTCCTTAGATTGATAAATCGTCCGAGGAGTCTAGCCAAATACGTGTTTCCTGCTACTGAAAACCTTCATGCTGCCTTCATTTTGTGGTTTGTTCTCAGGATTGATTTCTTCGTTCTGGACCACAGTCTCTACCATCTCCATGCCCATCCTTTCTTTCTGTTCTTCCTCCTCCAAGTCAATAATTGGAGAGGGCGACGTGACTCTCATCTTCTTGAGGGTGTCTTGTTGGCTACTAGCCCCTAGGGCTTCTAAACTACTTCTCTTATTGAAGATGCTCATTTTAGGAGCTTTGATAATCAACCCGGGTGAGGGTTTTTGTTTTGAGATTTGGTGTAAAGTGAGATCTGTCTGTTTTGCTTGATCATGGAGCATGATGACCTCCATTTCTGTGCAGGTCTCTAGATTGGCCAATTTATTTAGTTCTTCAACGTGCTCGTGTTCATAAGGGCCTTGCTTGCTTGCCAATATCCTCTTCGATATAATATGATGTGGATCATATCTTCTTCCTTGCAACTGTGTGAACCCATATTCATTGAGTTTGGATTGAACCTGAGGTAAACAAGACTTTCTCTTTACCACAAAAGGACCTACCACGAACGAAAATTTCACATTAGAATCCTTGTGGGCCTTGAGGAAATGCTTAGTCTCTGAGATGACCCTTTGTCTTATAAATTCCAAAGAAAATATCCTGGGAGTCAGAAAAACTGGTAAAAGGTGAGGTCCTTCCTAGCACCCATATACCCAAATCACAGTGGACTGAGTGAAAAACATCCAGTCTCCCATCATATTCTTCGGACTCGGCTGCAACGAACTCTTCATTTCTTCTAGGACTCTTGGCAGATATAAACCAAATATGAGACTGCATATTGTAGACATGATCTTGTTGATGAACATGAGCATGGTGATCTTTTTATACTCAGTTGATATAAATGCAGCCTCAGGAATCTTGGTGTTATTAGCTCCCAGAAACATTCTCAACAAGTGAGAATAGTATCTGAAATGTCTTAACGAGCTGAAGTTAACCAACTGTTGATGTATCTTTTCTGCAATAAACTCATCAAAAATGACAAGGACTAACTGCCCAGACAGGAAGAAAAAAAAGCATAAACCCTAGCATAACCTCTACCACAAACTTGTCATTGTCTAAACCTAGAATCTGACTCAACAGAGAACAAGCCCACTGGACTTCGGCGATCATGATGCTTATACTGACAGGCAAGGATGAACTCTCTAAATAATGTTCAAGTTTGACAATGGTTTGTAGAAATGAGGTTTTTTCCTCAGGCGGGCATTCTCTATAAATCGTAATCATTCTCTCTTCCTCAAAGGGTTCTAACACTATAGGGGAGACATCTGGTATATTTAGAGCATGTTGGAGCGACGAACCATCTATTTTACACAGTTCTTCTGACCCTAATTTTTTAAGATGACTCTTTCTTTCTGGGAATATCGCTTAGCACACCAGCTCACAAATTCAGGGAACGAGAAAATTGTTTCTATGACATAAGGGGAGAAAGAGGCTCGAACCACTTCAAGAAAGGATATGTGGGATTCAATGTCATTCAGCAAATTCATCTTAGACACAGAAATAGGCAATATTGTTGTCACTGTGTCGAAAATGTCAGAATCTCTATCAAGTAGGGCATCCTCCTTGGAGGAAATATCTGGTTCGCTCACGGATAAAACAACAGGATTGGTAGTCATTGTGAAGGATACCTGATAATCGACAAGAAAATTGGTCTAGTTCGGTTCTAAATTTCAAAATTTGAATAGAATCTTTGCGCCAAATCTCCGAACATTCAACTACTTCGAATAGCCATAGGATAATTCCTGGGGGTTCTTCCTTTTATAGGAATCTATTACCATCAGAGCTTGGAGAAAAGCGGTTTTGGATGAACCACCTTTAGCCCCGATGTGTCTCAGAGGATGCCACATAGACACGATATGAACCAGAGCAATTTTACTGGTCCCCCCTCTGTCAGCTAATCCTCATGCTACTTCAATCGTCGAAAGACACCTCGACCGTCGATCCGGGTCGCTTCAAGATCTATGGTCCCTGTCTTTCCTAGCAAATATTTCATTAGAGGTTGAGAAAAGGTGGTTTCGGTAAGACAACCCTCCTCTTTGACGTACTTCTAAGGGTGCCACATGTCCTATAAATAATCGTGATGGTTTTTCCCGACCCACCCTCTGCTGCTTAACTTTCGTGCTAGTTATCTCTCTGATACATGTCCCAGCCATTGATCCAGGTCGCCTTCGAGATTGATGGTTTGTCGAGATTTACTCTTTATATCTCCGCTATTTCGTCCATATTCCTCCAGGTACAACTGAGTCTTCCAAATTATCATAGCTCTGTGGCGATTTAATCTCCCATAGATTTCTGAAACTCGGATGTTATCTGGGAATTATATGGTTATAACATTGGCTCCAATTGAGGATGATATCCTCCCTGCAAGGTAGCAAAGAACTGTAGACTAAGTGCCTACTCATTGGGCTGTAATCTTATGTGTGTGATCTGAATCCTTTTATTTTATTCAAAAACTTTGACCCTACTCAGCACAGCTCAGGGCCTTCACCTCGAGCTTCAACTATTTTTTTTTATCTAAATATTCGTACTTAAAGGAAAACCAAAATGCAAAGTGGTTATGTAAAATGAATGGTGAGTGATGATTAGATGACGTAATGCTTGAGGAACCTACCATTCACAGGCCCTCCTCCAACGATTTCTCCATTACTTTCCTCCAAAAAATAGGCATTGTTCTCGTGGTAAGATGTAATTTTGAACGGGCCCAGCCATAGGTGGTCGAATGTTCCATGTTTTCCCTTGTTTTCATTCTTGACATCCCATTTTAGTACCTAGTCTCCAGGTTTGAAGTCATCTGCTTTGGTATGTTTGTCAAAAGATTACTTGATCTTCTCTTGATGTAGTTGGGCATTGTTGAAATATTTTTCTCTAGTTTGTTGCACGCTGATGAGTTCATCTTCCCTTCTCTGACTGACATTCATCTCTGCTTCTTTATCCTGTAACAACTTCATCACTGGCAATCTGAGTGCCATAGGAAAGATGGATTATGTACCATATATGATCTAGAAAGGAGATGTGGAAATAGACCTCTTTGGGGATATCCTGTCAGCCCACAACGCGTGAATTAGTTTCTTGTGCCATGACTTTTTATTCTCCTTAACTTCTGTTTAAATGTCTTGTGATCTTCTTTTATCAGGATAACATGTTGTATTGTACTAGTATCATAAAATTTCAACTCATCATAGCTCCAGGAAAAAACATCAGGGAATTCCTTCATCAATTTTACATACCTTTCTTTGACTTCAAGGTTGAGCTTCTTGGACAGTTTAATTGCCTTTGGATCTTCTGGAGTCCCAATGTTATAGTCTTCCATGTCCCCTTTATCTACTGTGATCTTTGGACTTCTGGCGACATCGTTGTTATCAATTTTTTTCTCTAATGGTACCAATCCTTTGGGGATAATGTTGCTCTTTAGCTGCACAATATCTTTGCCAGCAAATTGATTATCAAAGTATCCTTCTTTGGTGAAAACCCCTGCACCTACTTCATCGTCACAATGTTTATCATCAATGCTTAAATTCTTGAACTCGTTTTCCATCCTGAGGAATCTTTATATTTGTTTATCGTCTTCGAAAACTTGCCAATGTTTCATATTGTCTGGTATCGTCGGTCTGTACTTGACTTTGACCTTGATTCTTTTTTCAAGGAAGATCAGGACTTTGAACACCGCTGCTGAAGTGGCCAGCACATCCGCGACCTGATTTTGTTCCCGTGGAATTGCTGAAAGGTTGCATTCTAAACATTTCTCAAGGAGTTCTAATGCCAGATTTCTATAAGCCCTCAGTCTAGGGTGTCTAGCCTAGTATATGCCTTTGATTTGATTTATGATGAGTTCAGAGTCTTCGAGTACAATAATCCTTTTGGCACCCAGCTCTTCCAAAACTTTCAATCCCAATATTAACGCCTCGTACTCGGCCATATTATTTGTACATTCAAAAACGAGTTTGTAAGAGCACAATTTCGCATCTCCCGTGGGATGATTTATACACATGCCAGCCCTAGCTTCTTCTCTGCATGCAGCTCCATCAAAGTTCATTTTCCATATTTGATCCTCTAGGTCAACCTGTTGTTCTGAAATTTCTTCCAACTACTGCTCGGGTATACCTTTATCTTCCAGGACTATTTTTGTTTCTTCTACTCCTGATCATATATCATTGAATAAAATGGAAGACCCCAGCTCAGTTCTTACTGAGTATATAGGATGGTTGGAAGGTTGCAATTTGTTGTTGACCATATACTTCAGTAGAACTTCCCTGTACAATATTTTGTCTTGAAGAAAGACAGGAATAGTGGCATATGACATGTCCATCTGGAGGGTTCCTTTCAATATTGCAACCCACAACCTGGACAACAACATGCCAAATTTCAGAGGGATATCAACAACCACTATGTCCATCACCATATTCTTTGTCAAGATTTGTGCTAGAGAAACAACCATGTCCTTTATCATGCCAAGGCATTTCACCTTCCTTGAATCAAAAGAGAACAGATCCTTGTAGGGTCATGTGACTTTAAGGCCCAGTCTGTCCATGACCACTTTAGGCATCATATTGTAAGACGCTCCAGAGTCTAGCATAACATTGTGTAAAGTCATGTCGTGGATTTTTAAGCTGACATAAAAAGGAGGAACTTCTTCACTTTCACCGCTTTCTTCTACTCTTGGCCCAAATCAGATGGCTGGGTGATCATATTGTATGTTTAGGGTATCATAGGTTTGTCCCATCTTAATCATCTTGATGATATGACTCCTATATTCACTATTTCTGATCAATTCATTAAAGGGTACCGAAATCTTGATCTTAGCCATCTCACTTTCGAAGTCAAAAGAGGATGGAGTTTTTTCTACCTCTTTAGTGACTGTTGGCAAATGTTTAACATGTAGCATATGCTTGTCATTGATGGAAAGTACAACAGTGAAGATGGCAAGATCAGAGTGTGCATCGATGGAAAAACAGGAACAACGTAAGCTTAGGAGGAATTAGCGTAGAGTCAAATGCAGTGCGTAGGTGTGCACCAGGGATGAGGTTAACTCATGACTAAAGCTCAAGGGAGATAGCGTACTTAGGATCACAGGCAGATCAAAGGTCGAGGCCTATGACACTTAGAAACTCTTCCAAGTAAGGAGGATGCGTAAGCTTGGAGGAGAAGCGTCAGTGATCGTTGGATCCCATCCCGAATTCTCGATGACCGTCAGATCTCAACGTAGACAAGAGGAGCGTGCAGATATGGAGGATAGATATCAGGTGTTAGATCTAAGCGTAGGGTCCGACCACCGTTGGATCGAGGAGAACCTGCATGTTATTTAAAGTGCAAGGAGTAGAGGGCTCACAAAATCCTGAAAGAAGGAGGACCATCCATCTTCAGGTAGGACATGTGGGGATAGATCGTCAGTTCATTGACTGGAGAGTCAAAGGAACGATGTTACCTAACCTCTCGAAATCGCGATATCTAAAATCACGATTTAATCTCAGCCATCAGATTAAGGTTGAATATGGACTGTTGATTCCAGTCCATGTCGGAGTTTCAGGGATCGAGAGTTGAAGATGTCAAGTAATATCATCCACAGAAATCCCGATTTCACGATATGTAAAATCGCGATTTAATCGTAGCCATTGAATCAAGGTCTGATCTGAACCGTTGATCCAAGACCATTTCGGGGTTTTGAGGATCGAGTGTTGGAGATGTCAAAGAATATTGACATCAAGAATCTCGATATCGCGATATGAGAAATCACGACGTAATTGCAACTGTCAGATCAAGATGTGATCTGGACCGTTGATACGACTCCATTACGGAGTTTCGTGGATCGGGACTTTGAAGTGACAAAAATACAGAACGACAAGAGTGTCGAAATCGCGATGTGTGAAATCCTGACTGAATCTGAACTGTCAGATCAAGATGTGATCTGGACCGTCGACCCAACTCACGTCAGCATACCACGTTAGCTAGGAACACGTGGCACAACCAGGTAATGACAAGTGTTAGACTGATTCAACATTTCAGGCACATGTAAGTCACGAATCAGAGTGACACGTGGCAATATTCAACACGTGTCAATCCACGTGTGATGTCAGCAGATTTACATCACTTCATAGTTTTTGTAATTGGGAGATGGACAGATGTCAGAGGACGAGGAGGGGCTAAAGAGAACGAGCCTTGGTGCATGGTCACGTGGAGAAAAAACGGCAGGTGGGGAGGAGAACGATACAAAAGGTGACACGACATGAATGGGCCCTTCCTCGATACACCACCATTCTGGACCCCCCCCCTTTGATTAAAGGAAGAATGGCAAAGGGGGTCTGGAATCGCTTGAGCGCCAATGATCTGGGCACTCTAATCCTAGCCGCTCGAGAGATGCGCACCCAATTCTGGAACCCCCCCCCTCCGCTTAAAGGTAGAATGGCAAGGGGGCTCCAGAATCCAATCCTGACCGTAGATCTGGGAGCACAGATTCTGGCCGTCCAGACTTGCTCGCTGCATATCCGACGGTGCAGATGAATTTGAACAAGATTGGAGGGAAACTGTAGCATGACATAGTATAACTGCTAGAAACCACTGATGGGTTCAGCCAGAGGACTCGAAGACACTTGGGGATGATTGACAGAGAAGGTGAAGAGCCTCTGAGAATCTTCAAGAGGGATGAAGATGTTTGTGGAGGCGATTGATAGTTGGATGTGCATTGAGGCCTGTAACTGAAACAGAGAAGGTGAGCTCGACTTTCACAGAGAAGACGAAGAGTCTCAACTGCCAGAGAGGTTGAGAAATCTCAGCAGAACACTCAGTGATGCTGGATGCATGGTAGAAAACGACCAGAGAAGCTGAAGAGTCACGATGATGATCAGACAGAGCACTCAAGTTGCGGAGGAATTTGGCACGGAGTGTGCATGCAGAGGCATGGCGAATATTGCATGCACAAGATGCACAAAAGATATATATACACGGTACAAAGAAAATAAGGGTTGTTGATGCTGTTGGAGTTGTGGTGGTTGTTTTTATTGAAGGTGATTCATGTGTGAAGAAGGAGGAGAGTGCAGAAGCTTAATTGAATGGAAGAGGATCTGTGCAGTGAATGGACATGGCGCACAGAGCATAAAAAGCAGAAGAAAATATAGCGCAAGTCATGTGTGCAAGAAGGCAGTGAAGCAGACATAGCAATGATATGCAGCAGAACAGTGATGAGTCTGGTAAGCCATTGTTGAACATTATATCACTGTAATAAGTTTCAGTAGCAAAGATTTATATTCTAGGGAGGTTGGGAGGTGCTAGGGGGGACTGTTGTCCTCAGAGGTTCAAGTGGGTGCTTGAACACAGGGAGTTGTAGCTTCCATCTAGTTGCAGCCAGAGAAAACAGGGTGGCAGGGTGGTGCAAGGGAGAACTCTTGTTCTCTGTTATACAGGTTGGTGCCTGTATGACTGGAAGTTGGTGCTTCCATCCAGTTGGTGCTAGAAACACTCAGGGAGTTGGTGCTTCCTTCTAGTTGATGCTAGAGAAACCAGGGAGTTGGTGCTTCCTTCTAGTTGGTGCTAGAGAAACCAGGGAGTTGGTGCTTCCTTCTAGTTGGTGCTAGAGAAACCAGGGAGTTGGTGCTTCCTTCTAGTTGGTGCTAGAGAAATTAGGGAGTTGGTGCTTCCTTCTAGTGGGTGATAGAGAAAACAAAGAGTTGGTTCTCTCAGAAAGTAGCAGCTTGCAAAACTGAGGTTGTAGCCTCATTATGAGTTGGTGCTCATATGTATGATAATGTAAAGAATGTAACTATTACGTATCATATAAAGAAAAAGAGGTTTTTACCCTGTATGGGTTTCCTCAGGAAATATCTGTCTCTGTGTTTCTCAAATATGTGAATGATGTTGAAGGTGCCATTGTTTATTTCCTTGCATTATTGTGATCATCATTCAATGTTTCTGCAAAGAGTTTAAAAGAAGCATAAATGTTTAAGCACGGTAACAACTGATTCACCCCCCCCTCTCAGTTGTGTAACAGTGACAGTTTCTTTCCTCGTCAATATTCTCTTTGGCAGTTCCTCTTTATGGTTTCCCTTATCCATAGCCTCCTTTGCATCCAAGTCTTTCACAGGGGAATCTTCTTTGGGATGAATAGAAGAGGACACGTTACTCTGAGCATCTTTGGTGGGGTTTGCCTTTGGGAGACTACATTTCAGATGATTTTGAGGCACCCTTTGATTTCAGAGATTGTATTTCCTTTGGAATTACATGATGGCGTTTTGCAATCCGGTGTCATAATATTATTTTCCTACTGATATCCTTTCCTCCTCATCTTGCAAGAATATTTCACTACCATCCATGAACTGGTCGTGTTCTTCTTTGGTCAAAAACATCTCAGTTTATTTGTTATCACAATATTTTACATTATCTTCAAAATATCCATCGTAATCTTCATCTATATAATTATTCTGAAAATGGGGTCTTACTTGTTGTTCTCCTTTATTTCCTTGATTTGTTTGGTCTACTTGAGCCGCCTGATTACCCTAGTTCCTCTACTCTCTTTATCTGATCTGTGGACCAGCGGGTCTCCTCGGATTTCTAGGTGGACCGTCGGCATGTTTTGTAGGGTTGGTTTTGTTTCCCAATGCCATTTTTTCCATCATCCTTTCCATGTTTCTCATCATCACTTCAAATCTTTCTTTTGACGTTTGTGATATGGAAGTTTGTGCCTTATCCATATTTTTTCCCATGTTTCTG
This sequence comes from Picea engelmannii, assembly GCA_009831015.1. Lineage (NCBI taxonomy): Eukaryota > Viridiplantae > Streptophyta > Pinopsida > Pinales > Pinaceae > Picea > Picea engelmannii. The sequence goes on along the minus strand of ML828489.1, from coordinate 6,046 downwards.
CCCGAACTAGATTTCATTTTTCCTGAAGCAATAAGGTTTACTTCGACTTCAATGGAATCTGTCATCATATCATCTAGCATGGAAGATCTTCGTTCCCTCAATAATAAACCAAAATCACTTTCAAAAGAATCAACATATCTGAGCTGAGCAACTTCGGGTGGTGGTTTTACTTCGTCAGGAATCACATTATATACCTTCATGAATCTAGCCAAAAACTCATGCACTATTTCATCAAGCGACCTCTTCATATTGTTGTACTATGTCAACAACTGAAGGGGGTTTTTCTTAGCCGCCCATCTGGCAAGGAAGAGTGTCTCAAAAGATGTGAAATCTGCGATACTTCCTGGTGCAAGGGCTCTGAACCATTTTCTTACATCTCCTGCAAGGCTTTGTGTAAACAACCTCATTTTTACATCTGCGTAATCCACCTCCTCTAAGTATATGAAATCATTAAACCAGTCTAGGTGTTTCTGGGCTAATACGTTACCTTCAACATCATATAGCTTAATCCTTAGGTTTTACTCTTGGGGTAAGTCATGCAATAGAGCAGGTAGTATGAGAGAAGAAAATTTGGCTTCCATAATTGTTGTGAGGGGTGAGAGAGGCTGTCGATTTTGGACATGAGTCACTATAGGTTTGATGAAGGTGGCTAGAATCAAATCTTGGAATCTTTTTTCGTCAAATAGGGTCTCGTCTAAACGAGATTTGGACCTAGTTCTGAACAAGGAGTGTTCAAATTTTAGATCGAACTCAAGGTCTTCAATACTGATCAATCTGTCTCTAGGTAAGGATGAATATCGTTTTGGATGTAACACAGGGGTTACTATCTTTTCTTTTCTTCTTCGGCCAAGCTTTTCAGGGCTAGAGACAAATATTGCAGGCTCTGGGTCTGGATTTCTCTTGCTATGGATTTTCTTAGGAGCCAGGGTTTCTATCTCACACAGTGTAGTACAACTAGTCTCTGAGTAAGGGAGTCGCCAGGGTAAATATAATATTCAGCCAATAAGGTGTTTGGTCCACTATCACTCTCAGGGATCAAACTAAATCTTTAAGTTGTTCTACCAGGGATTTTGTTTTTTGAATTTCATCCCCGACAACGGCGCTAGAATGTTAGCACCCTGTAAATTTTGTCTAGTTGAATAGAAAAATGACAGAGGTAACTGTTTCAACAAGCTTTAGAGCTAAGGCAGTAGCCTTCTCAACTTAGAGAGGCCTCTCTCGTGTCACTTGATATATCAATGGATATCAGTGGCTATATTTGGTTTGTTTAGGAGATTTTTAATAAGGTTACTGGCAAAGAAGGGGGGAACACTATGGGCTATGGAGTCAAAATTCTAAAAGTGAACGGAAACAATGCATCAAGATGATAAAACTCTCTAGAGGGAAAAGGCTAAATAAGGCGACGAATCTGAGTTATTCTTGAAATAAAAAGATGTGTAGGAATATAAAGAAGATAAATAACTGCATCAAAGCATTGCTGAAATGAATTCTAAATAAGTTAAGAAGATAATAACATAGTTTAAATTGCTCAAGCCAAGAGCATCATAGGACGAATTCTGGGCCTTTAAACTATCCAATTTAAATAGAAGAAAATGTAAATGAAATGACAGGCTACAGAAAATACATACGATGAAAGGAAACAAAGCTCATATCACCACCCATTAGAATCTTTTCATAGAGACTTCAAAATCTTCTGCATTTGTATCAATTCAGATTTATAAAATTTACAAATATAGTTTGATACAACCAAAAGGTTCTCTCGCACTTCTACCAACATTAACTAACTCAAGTCTCTTAGTACTTATACAATTTGATAAAAAATAACTAAAACTGAAATGTTTCATCTTCTGTAACAATTTTGGATGTCTGTTTTGGTATACAAAATGACTTACAATCATTAGCAAAAAGAAACGTTTCAACATCATGAATAGTCTCTCTAACCACTCGGTTGCTTCCCCTACATCTTTTTTGCCTTATACTTCCATTGGATCTGCAAGATTGGTGACAGCTGGAGATCATCTATTGGTTTCGGGGACGTGACATTTTGTCTTACCCAATAGCACAAGTTCTTTCCATTGCACATAAGAGGGGATCTTGTAATCCATCATTTCTTTAATCAAAATTTCCAGATCGATGCACATTGCATAGGACATGAACGGTATGCTAACTTTCATTGTTTTGAACTTGTTCATAATTTCGAAATCGGTATCTAAATGTTCTACCAAGCTAGGGCCTTTCAGACTTTCTTCCATATCTTCAAACTTGGAATGGTCCATCCTGAATTGCATGAGAAGAGTGTGATAATATTCCTTCTTGTATAATGATCCTTTACCATCCCAGAATGAGGGGAGGCCTTTAGCAAAGAATTGTTCAAATGCGTCTTTAAAATCTTGTATGCTATGATCCATTTGCACAGCTTTGTTCTGACCGATCTGAGCAGGTTGTGTTTGGAAATGATTCTCCTGGCTGAAATGATTAAAGCAGTCCTGTCTTTCACACTGATGGTCTGAAGATCAATAGTTGGTATAGAATTTAGTAAGTCGATGTCATTTTGGGCCCATTCCAAGGGCTTCTTTGCTAACACTTCATTTACAACAACGCATTTGTTCTGATCTGTAGCAGGCATGTTGTCTTTGTCATTGATAAAATTTAGATAGTTGTTGAACTTAGCAACCTCCACAGCAATTGCGTCCCATATTACATGCTTGGCTCCTTGCAGTAGCGTTTTTCCATTCAATTTGTTTTTTAGCTTGTTCACTCTTTCCTATAGGTCTTGGTTCTCTCTGTGGAGTTGAGCTAATTTCTCATCCTTCACCTTCATCTCTTGTTTCGACTTTTCTAAGTTTTATTTGAGACCCTTGATCTCACTTGTTTTCAAACTTATCTGGGACATAACTTGAACTAACCCCTCGAAACTTGATCCAGCCTCTACATTAGCAGGCACGATAATTTCCATATCTGATTTTGTGGCCTGCATTTGTGACCATCTTTCTTTCTCTTTCTCCAATTTCAACACTTTAGCCTTATAGTCCAGGGCCTCTTGTCTGAAGGTTTCCTTTTCCTGCTCCAAAGAAGTTAAATCTGCTATTTGTGGATGGTCCGTAGGTGACATTTTCAATCTTTTCTTCAAACTTTGGATCATTTTTTCCTTTTCGTCCATAGAGGCTTTCACACCCTGTGGACCTTCAGAGTCTAATCTCTTTACCTGCTTCATCCAAGCTTTGTTGGACACCTTTTCTTGTTTTAGTTGTCCATCTAGCTTCAATACATGTGTTGTCAACCTTGCGACCTTCAGAGCTAAGTTTAAGTAATCAACATACAACATATTGTTGGCATTTATATGGAATTTTACTTTTTCAGGCACACCGATGTTCTCATAGTGTACCTTGAACTCGGATACCTTATCATTGTCAACCACTACAATGTTGAATGTCTTTTTCTCGACATCCCTGACTGAGAGTAGGTGAGATTTACGCTGAGATGTCCCTTCTACTTCAGGCAAAAGCTCCTTTATCTCACTATTTTCCATACTCCTTTTGACGACATACTGATGTAGCAAATATTCCTTAGATTGATAAATCATCCCAAGAGTCTGGCCAAATACATGTTTCTTGCTGCTAAAAACCTTCAAGCTGCCTTCGTTTTGTTTTTTGTTCTCCGGATTGATTTCTTCGTTCTGGACCACAGTCTATACCATCTCCATGCCTGTCCTTTCTTTCTGTTCTTCCTTCTCCAAGTCAATAATTGGAGAGGGTGATGTGACTCTCGTCTTCTTGAGGGTGTCTTGTTGGTTGCTAGCCCCTAGGGCTTCTGAACTACTTATCTTATTGAAGATGCTCATTTTAGGAGCTTTGATAATCAACCTGGGTGAGGGTTTTTGTGCTGAGCTTTGTTGTAAAGTGAGCTCTATCTATTTTTCTTGATCATGTAGCATGATGACCTCCATTTCTATGCAGGTCTCTAGATTGGACAATTTATCTAGTTCTTCAATGTTCTCATGTTCATAAGGGCCTTGTTTTCTTGCCAATCTCCTCTTCGATATAATCTGATGTGGATCATATCTTCTTCCTTGCAACTATTTGAACCCAAATTCATTGATTTTTGATTGAACCTGAGGCAAACAAGACTTGCTCTTCACAACAAAAGGACCTACCATGAACGAGAATTTTAGATTAGAAGCCTTGTGAGCCTTAAGGAAATACTCAGTCTCTGAGATGACCCTTTGTCTTATAAATTCCAAAGAAAATATCTTGGGAGTCAAAAAAACTGGTAAAAGGTGAGGCCCTTCTTGGCACCTGCATACCCAAATCATGGTGGACTAAGTGAAAAACATCCAGTCTCCCATCATATTCTCTGGACTCGGTTGCAACGAACTCTTCATTTATTCTAGGACTTTTGGAAAATCTAAACCAAAGATGAGACTGTATATTTTGGACATGATCTTGTTGATGAAGATGAGCATGGAGATCTTTTTACACTCGGTTGAAATAAATGCAGCCTCAGGAAGCTCAGTGTTATTAGCTCCCAGAAACATTCTCAACAAGTGAGAATAGTATATGAAATGTCTTAACGAGATGAAGTTAACTAGCTATTGATGTATGTTTTCTGTAATAAACTCATCAAAACTGACACGGACTGGCTGCCCAGACAGGAAGAAAAACAACAGGAACGCTAGCATAACCTCTACCACAAACTTGTCATTGTCTAAACCTAGAATCTGAATCAACAGAAAACAAGCCCACTGGACTTCGATGATCATGATGCTTATACTAACAGGAAAGGATGGACTCTCTGAATAATGTTCAGGTTTGGCTATGGTTTGTAGAAATGAAGTTTTTTGCCTCGAGCGAACATTCTTTATAAAATGTAATCATTCTCTGTTCCTCAAAGGGTTCTGACACTATAGGAGAGACGTCTGGTATATTTAGAGCATGTTGAAGTGAAGGAACATCTATTTTTCATAGGACTTCTGACCCTAATTTGTTTAAGATGACTCTTTCTTTCTGGGAATATCACTCTGCACACCAACTCACAAATTCAGGGAATGGGAAAATTGTTTCTACGACATAAAGGGTGAAAGAGGCTCAATCCACTTCAAGAAAGGATATGTGGGATTCAACGTTGTTCAAAAAATTCATCTTAGACATAGAAACATGCAAGACTGTTGTCACTGTGTCAAAAACGTCAGAATCTCTGTCAATTAGGGCATCCTCCCTGGAGGAAATATCTAGCTCACTCATGGATAAAACAACATGATTGGTAGTCATTGTGAAGAATACCTGGTAATCAACGAGAAAACTGATCTGGTTCGGTTCTGAATTTTGAAATTTGAATAAAATCTTTGTGCCAAATCTCCGAACGTTCGACTACTTCAAATACCCAAAGAATAATGTCCGGGGGTTCTTCCTTTTATAGGCATCTATTACCATCGGAGCTTGGAGAAAAGTGGTTTTGGATGAACCACCTTTAGCCCTGATGTGTCTCAGAGGATGCCACGTATCCATGATCTAAACGAGGGTAGTTTTCCTAGTCCCCCCTCTGTCAGCTAATCCTCATGCTACTTTAATCGTCGAAAGACACCTCGGCCGTCGTTTTAGGTTGCTTCAAGAACTACGGTCCCCGTCTTTCCTGGAAACTCTGTCATCTGAGGTTGAGAAAAGGTGGTTTTGGTCAGACAACCCTCCTCTCTGATGTACTTCTAAGGGCGCCACGAGTCCTATAAAAAATTGTGACGGTTTTTCCCAACCTGCCCTCAACCGCTTAACTTTCATGCTAGTTATCTCTCCGATATATGTCCCAGCCGTTGATCCAGGCCACCTTCGAGATTGATGGTCTATTGAGATTTACTCTTTATATCTCCACTATTTCATCGATACGCCTCCAAGTACAACTGGGTCTTCCAAATTATCACAGCTCTGTGGCGATTTAATCTGCCATAGATTTCTGATACTCGGACACTATCTGGGAATTATATGGTGATAACAAGGCCGATGTCTATTTCTACATACCTCGCACTAAGGTAGAGTAACCTACTTCAAAGGGATCA
>ML828488.1:55215-72231 GCA_009831015.1 Picea engelmannii | reverse complement strand
TAAAAGAACATAATGTTTTCCATGTTTCATTATTAAAGAAATATGTACATGATGCTAATCATATAATTGACTCGTCTGTGATCCAGGTGGAACCGGAGGGAGAATTCCTACCAGAACCCCAATGCATATTGGACATAAGGGAAACCCAACTCTGGAACAGAACCATTGCACAGGTCAAGGTGAAGTGGGAACATTTTGGCCCAGATGAGGCTACATGGGAAATGGAGGATGCCATGAGACAAGCATATCCGATTTTGTTTACCTCTGTACATGTAATTCATGTTAGTAGTCAAGAACATCGAGGACGATGTTCCTTTTTAAGGGGGAGGGAATTGTAACACCATGTTTCCCCCAGATTGTAAATATAGCTGAACTGGCCAAGAACTATGGCAAACTCATAAATGTGAATATGTGATGTAAATGGACCTTGAGGAAGAGGTCAATGAATGTGAATAACATTCTGAATTTATTGTAGGACTGTTGATTAGGGGTTGTGCAGAAAAGAGACCATGATGGTGGTGGAAGGCTCCTAGAAAGGTGGCGTTAACTTCCACCCTGAATGAATACCGTATTTGGACTCCACTGGCCCGAAGAACCAAAAGTGACTCGCTGGCCCCCAAATTTAATGTCTCGCAGGCTGGTAGGCGGGCGGCTTGATGAGGGATGGGATGGTGAACCACCCACCTGTAGAGCCATCATGCCTAATCAGCGCGAGGGTAATCATGCCACACGCAACCTCCTGAGAGGATAAGGCGTATGGCAAAAGCGATGGAAGGGGGCAGACGCAAGGGGAACTCTGGCATTATGCAAAGTGAGTGATAGCAGAGAGGAAGGATTGCAACCTTTGCTCCTGGTCACTGGCAGAAAGAGAGATGCAGTCTCAGAGCATTGTGGTCTCAGCTCGGGGGTGGCTAGTGGTAAATCCGTTGGGAGTTGCTGGGCCTACGGTTGGGTGGAAACGAGTACCCCTCTCAGCAGTTGTTCCCACTTCAGATGTTATTTCTGATAAGTGTTTTGTTCATATTGCATCTTCAAATTTATATGCTGACATATATGCTCATAAAATATGAATGATCTCATTATAAGAATGTCTGTATGGTGCTATGATCAGGAATATTAGTTTTATATTTGTATGAAAAGACTACGTATGGCTTATGTCCTCATGAATCGTTATTTATATGCGTACTGATCTAATTTAGACTTCACGACTGGTTCTCGGGGAAACAATACCCTTACCTTCCCCAGACAATACCCTGGGTAAATATCCCCATAGAGATACCCTCCTTGAAAAGTCCATGAAGAACTGGGGAGGAGAGGATGAAGGCGTAAGACCTTAGTAAGCCTGCACGAGGAGGAATGATCCTCTTGAAAACTCGAGATGACAGCATAAGGACGAAGTATTGAATCAACGGATGAGATCCCGTCGGGAGATCTATGGTCACACCCGACCGTTAGATTGGTAGGAAAAAGGTAGGGAGGTTAATGGCCTTACCCCTTTGTCTTCCGTGTCTTCGTGGGCAATGAAGAATTCCAGATCGTAGATCTCCAAGGTCCATGAGAATATCTGGACCGTTGATTTTTCCACATCCAGGGAGTCATGGAAGAATGCCCCGGTAGGAGCCGATCTGAGCCATCAGATCTTGAGAAGATACCCGTAAGCCATTAGATAGGGTTAAGATGCCCGGAGCTTAGTCCCTGGAGTGTGCACAGGAAGAACGAATATAGACCGTTAGATCTCAGTCCAATTACCCGTTAGTCGTCCATTTTAGGGAGACAGGCGTCCGAAATTCGTAGAGAGTCAGGACCCTCGACATCGGGAAATCGAAGTTCCTGAGGCTGCGAGAATGGGGGCGTCAAAAGTCTTGAAACCCCAGAGGAATCAGAACTGTCCATATGGAAGGGCATGTGGCAGTGATCGAGCGCCACCGGGAAAAGCCCCGACAGGGAGGCCGTCTATCGGCATATCAGAGAATCGGGGTTTACGAGAGCAAAGAAATCTTGTTTCTTGGAATCGCGATCCACGATATCCCGACAAGATCAGGACCGTCTATCATGGGGGATATGTGTCAGGAGATCCTAGAAGTCCAAAATCGGGGAATCGGAGTTTTCGAGCACAAAGAAACCTTGTCATATGGAATCGCGATCCACGATTTCCCGACATGACCTGAACCGTTCATTTAGAGGACACGTGGTAGAGGTCTATGCCATCGGATAAAATCCCGACAGGGAGTCAATCTATCGGAGTTTGGAGTTCATCGGGATATCGGGGATCCCGGTGACAAGTGAATTGTGCACTTTGAAATCGCGATCCACGAAACCCCGATCAGTTGGGAACAACTGTCCGAATAGCAGAGCTGAGGGAAGAGTCACCCAGATCTATGACTGAGGANNGGTCGAGATTTACTCACCGTGATCAACGGCTTCCCAGTGGATTCTGGACCCCCCTTGCCATTCTACCTTTAATGAGGGGGGGGGGGGTCCAGAATAGTGTGGCATGTGAAGTGGGGCCCCTCCTGTCAGGGCGACTACCGTCTCGCGTCTCCCTCTCGCCACCTATATTACACCCAAACGCGCGATGGGGCTTGTTCCCATTGGTGGATTCTCTATCCCTTATGAGATTTATTCCTATTGGCCATCCGCTAACCTTGTGGGAATCCATCCTTATGGGATGCACATTAGCCCTGACGGGCTTCGATGGTTGCAGAGTCGAACGTGAAGCGCGAAATACCAAAGACGTTGCATTCAAATTGAACCTTGAACATGTCCCACGATCACATGGGATCGAAGTAGGAGAGAGATAGAGCCATCTTACGCTGGACCTCCTGGATTATTTGAGAGTTCGAGTCCGACAGAGGACCGAAAAAAATTGATTTAGTTAGTGGGTGTGTTACAAGCACATAAAAAACACTTATATTTTATGAAAAGTCATGAATTGTTTGCAGAACTTAGACATTCCTCCCAACCATAGAATATGTTGCTCATAAACTTTGAGCAAGTGGTCACCCCTAAGCTGGGGCATAAACTACACCAGGTAAAAAGGATTCCTAATTCCAGACTAGGATGTGATAATCAATAGAATTGTTTAGTCCAAGGTGCCACTGCTACAACTATCCTACATTCTCCCATTACCTACATGCTTATCCCACACCATGAACTATGTCACTTCTCACCTCAACAATCCCTCAACTTCCCCACTTCCCTTCGAGGGCTTCAAAAACACACCAAACAAGAAGTCTTAGAGCCGTGTAACTAATTTCTAATGCATGAGGGAACAATTCCTATAAAATATCTCAACTGGAGAGAATGCTCATGGGCCTGACAACATGCCTATTCGAAAATAAGTCTCTCACTTAGAGAGACTACACATGGGCCTGAGAACCCGCCACTTCAACAACAAATGTATCACCTGGAGAAAATTATCACGGACCTGACAACCCACCTCTTTGACAACAAATATTTTGGTTACCATATAGAAAACCCCTTTACAAGATTTTCTCTGTAGATAAGGTAATGGTCGTCTTTCCTCAGATGGTTCGACCCCTTTCACATATGATAAATGAATGAATTCTCCTTAAAATACACTAAGGCCAATAATATATATTGCATTCCATAAAATGGACACTTCTCACCTCCATAATTATATTTATCCACATGGTTACTCATTCCCATCCCTCCAGAACTTAGGATAAATAGTTATCCATAAATTACACTTTTTAGAAATATTAATAAAATATTCCCTTGGAATTAAGTCCCTCCTTTCAACTTTCCATGGTGGCTATCCCCTAGTCTCTTTTCATATGATAGATCTATGCGCAACGATGTGAATAGTATTAATAATTTGAGTGTGATTACTTTTTACAAGGATAGGTGCAATGGCCTATTTTCATCCTCTCTCATCAGCACCATAACCCTGCAGGCTCTCCAAACTCAAATACATATACATCCATATCTATCTATCTATCTATCTATCTGTATATATAAGTTAGTTCGATTCACACTTCAATGTAATCTTCATAGACTTATTGAAGTGCACAGAACATTGTGAAATGTGCACACCATTCCTTTGATGTGAAACCACACACACTTACCTAAGTGTGCACAACACTATGAAATTTGTGCACCCTTTCTGTTATCACTCCAAGAAACTCCTTTGGGTTGTAGGCTAAGGATGCTTGGTAACTTAGAAATAATGGTTTTTATGTGTTTGGGACAATGGGGTTTTTAATGATTTATGTAAGAAACGACTCATCACACATCTAAAGATACAATGCTTTCAGGAAACAATAATCAGATCAAGTAATTGAAAGAGAGGATGGAGAACACTATTATTGATTGCCAATACAAGTGAATGTAGGGCTTAATACAAGAYAGAGAGAAATCCTTTAATTTCAAKTCTAWGAGCTCAATAAAGAGATAACAGTCTTCATGAACTAAAATAAACTGAAACAAAGTACAGAAAATGAAAGATGGACAATTCTGATATTGAAAACGAAAGGAAACTGAACTTTATTTCTACAAAAAGAGTCTATACAGTAGCATAAAATATCTCCCAGTTTGAACCCTTGTCTCTTAGCAAAATAGGCATTTATAGCCTCTTACAATCAGTTTTACAGATCCTAAAAACATGGATCTGTGTTTAAAAATAGCAATTMTAATGTAACTAAACAACTTGATAATAAAGATTTAACAACTAAACTATCATTCAGATTGTCTCCAATATCAAAATTTTCCATCTATATCTTTTAGCTCCTAGAATCTGCAATGTAATGAAACATGGCAGGACACCTGTCTTGACAGCTGGATTTCTTCAACGTTCATAGTCGATGTTTAAGGAAAATTGTTTTACATGTGGTTCCCAAAATTCTCTCGAACCTTTGATGCTGAGTCCTTTGCATGCGATCTGATATCCCCTTGATACTCTGGAACCCCTTTATAATCTGTAAAAATTTACCTGTTCTGTCCTTGGCTTCCAAAAATTCTTTCTCTTCTTTCACCAGCTAACGAGCTTTATAATTCGCTGGTTAGCTGGTGAAAGCGCTGCCTTTCACCAACTAACGGGTCATAAAATTTCTCTTTGCGCTGGTGAAAGTTATGTTTGAGCCAAAAATGGACTTTCACCTCCAAAATGCGATTTCCACAAAAATTGAATGTGTTTCTGATTTCTCCCCTTGCATGTTAACAAGAACTTGAGCAAGTACCTTCAAATCTGGGTGGGATTTTTTCTTTTGTTTTTGCTTCAAACTTCTTATCTTCCTTTTAAGATGATTGGCAAGCCACCATAGACTATTTAGTGATCTTCTTTCTTTTATTCTCTTTAACACTTTCCCGAGCCAGTCTCTCAAACGCAGCGTTGGTTTTTGCGAAGTTATCAGACAACTTCTTGTACCTTTCTTTGATTACCCGTTCCAAAACCTCTTGCTGAGCGATTACCTCTTTCAGATGCTTTATTTTCTGAGTTTTCTTTGACTTAGAGCTCTTTGATGTTTCTCCTTCCACTGTATGAGTGAAGGTCTCATAATTTTGTGCAAACTCAGTTGACTGCTTAGGACTCTTGGTGACAGGGCTCTCATCTTGTTGCTCTGGTTCTGAGTCTGTGTAGGGAAGGTTTAATATGTTTTTTCTCTTCTCTGTAGGATTCTCTGTGGGCTGTTATGTAGTGGCTTCAAATTTTAACCTTTTCTTTGACCTGTGGGATTTCACTCCAGAGATTCTATCTGGAGGTCCTGGCAGGGTCCTCCTCTTCCTCGAACTGCTTTGAGGAGTCAACTATTTCTTTGAACTTTTCCCCTATTCATTTACACGCCGTGTCTGTGTTTCAAGGCCCTCCCAAAATAAAAAATGTTGCGAGCTCCTTCCTTGCTGTCTTAATTCTTCCAGAATGATCAATTTGATAAGGCCAAAGTGACACCGAGTATTTTTCATGCTTATGAGTTGAGCCCTCATTTTGTTGCAGACTTTAGTTAAACTCTTATGTAAGAAAAAAGGTAAATTGAGGAGAGTCTTACCGGTGAAAAGGTATAGGAGCTTAAAATGATACATCATGAGTTTGTCATACCTTCCCTTCGAGGTTATGTAGAGTTGGATGCCCTTAAACAACTCCTGCCACTCCTCTTCTAGATAGGAAACCGACATGCTCTTTTTCCATGCATTGTGCCTAAACTCTTCCTTCAAATAAGCTCTGAAATTTAAATTTTTGGTGGAAGTAGTTTTGAACCAACTCTAGCCCGACCTTGGTAGGCTGGTTGCTGCAGCAATGGCAGCTTCATCTACAATGATCTCCAAATATCCAACACGAGCCTTATTCCCATCAAAAGTTTTGGCAAAAGCCTCTGCTGTTGACTGGTGACAACCGTTCTGCAACCTGCGTCTGAAAGGTGCTTCTGTACTTCTGGATGCGTCTGTAGGAAAGATAGGCTGTCCAACTCTTTTCTGAGTAGAGAACCACTGCGTCTCCTCGCCATTTGCAGTTTGAAAACCCCAACGATTCTGTATACCCACACAACAAACTGCTATTCGGGTCGAGGTCTTGCGTTGTTGAAAGCACTCGACTCTATTCTTTCCACATTAGAAGCTTAACAAATATTTGCGAATGATGCATGATAGGGAAGCAATGATCTGATTTGATGTTGTCAGCCCCGTAGTACATCTTCTATACCTGCACTAATGGATTTGAACTTGCCATCCCCGACACCATGATTGTGGAGCATGATTTTCTGAACTGGATCTGATTTGTAATCCGACTTGGATGTGGAACTCGAGTTTTCATAATTATCCACTTTCACCAGCGCGTTTTCTTGATTGCATGACGTGAATTGATCGCATCATCATTTGATTTTGAAACGTGGATAAACACATGTGATTCCCGCTTTCTCCAGCCAATGGCCCGTGAAAAACGCCCCTTAGCTATTGAAACTTATCACTTTCACCAACGCACAATCCTGTGGAAAACGCCCCTTCGCTGTTGGAAGTCATCACTTTCACCAACGCACAACTCGCGACAATGCTTCTTTGGATGTTTTAAATTCATCACTTTCACCAGTGCACGGACCTATGAGAGATTCTTCTTAGCTGTTGAAAGTCACCACTTTCACCAGCTAACACTCATCTTTTAAACACACATTAGCTGTTGAAAACATTTTATGAAAATTTCGAAAAGAAGACTTTCATGGGTCATCTTATTTCTAAGAAAAAAATCAAAACCTAAGTCTTGCAGCTAGAAAAACTCAAAATCAATTTGAGAAAACTACCAATAGCCATGCTATCCACCACAAAATGCGACCAAAGGGACGGGTTCATTTTGGGAGCTAACACTTTCTTTGATAACAATTCTCCTGCATTACTTGGGTGGGTGTAAAACCAAAACTGGGTGTCAACGACTCACCAGCCTATATGTACATTTACATTTACAATTGGTACCAATAGCTCACTAGCCTATATGTACGATTACAAATGTGGCTCGGATTAGGGACATTACATTCCCCTCCCCCTTATGTATGTACTATCCTCAGTGCATTATATGCATATGTACATACAAGATTTCAAAAGTATATAAAAATATGTGGATCCTCATGCACTGAAGTTTCATTCTCAGGACTATACTAGGTCCATTGGATCTTTACTAGCTCCACGACTCGATTCCAGAGCTTTTTGATTTTACGATCCAATATGCAAATGGTTCGCACTCAAAAATCACCTTCTAGCTACACCTGAATCACATTCAAATCAATAACATGATTAACATCAGGTACGTACTTTTTGATCAAGGATGTAGACAATGTAAACATATATGTCATAATACCAATCCTCTTTAGGATTTCCCACAGTAGCATGCTTCCAACTTAGAACAATTTCCCAACTTTAGGGAATTACATCTGGATTTTACTTTCAAGAACAGATGGTCACCCACTTAAATTTTTTTGTGGGTTTTACCTTTATGTGCGCAACTTTTCTTCCTATATTTGGAAACCTTTAAACTCTTCCTTATATTTACTATTTTCTCCTCCATTTCTTGGAGCAGATCTGGCCCAACCACTGCGTGATCTCTTGGGTTGTCCTAATTCAGTAGTGTGTTACACTTTCTTCCATAAAGTGCCTCAAATGGGCTCATCATTATAGATTCTTGATACCCATTGTTATAAGCAAACTCTACCAAGGGTAAATATTTTTCCCACTGCGTCTTTTTGTCCATAACATACATTCTTAGCATATATTCCCTCACTTTACTTATCCTTTTTGTTTTCCCATCTAACTCTAGAAGATAGGTTGTGCTAAAATTCATATTTGTCCCAAATCCTTTCAATATTTGTTTCCAAAACTTCGATGTGAGCTTGGAATTGCTATAATATACAATTATCTTAGGTACACCTTGCAACTTATCAATTTCTCACATGATTATTCAACAATGTTGGTTTCCTTGTGCACTGACTTCACTGGAATAAAATGGGCATCTTTAGTATGTGTGTCCACCATTACCATAATAGAATCATGTTTCTTAGCAGTACTAGGAAGAATAGTAATGATATTCATGGTTACAACTTCCCACTTCCACTCAGGAATGGGAAAAGGCTATATCAAACCAATTGGATGTCTTTTCTCAACCTTGACCTTTTGACGTTCAAGGCAGATAACAATTAAATCAACAACCTCCTTTTTCATGCCTCACCAATAGTAATTTTTTTTTACCGTTGCAATAGTTTTTCATGCATCAGCTATATATGAGGATTCCATCCTCTTTTATCTTATAACCTTTGAATTTCTGGTGCAACATACGTTGCTGCAAATTTGTCTTTATGTCTACATAGTGTTGATCTAATTTGGAAACCTCTAAAATTCAGTCACTCAGATTTGATTTGTACATGCTAATGGTTGTACCCTGCATCTCATTCTAATGGTTTTACCATGCATCTCATACACCCTCCTACTGAGTGCGTCAACCACTTTGTTCTATTTAACTTTGATACACTTGATATGGAATTCATACTCACAGAGGAATTCCAACCATTTGATTTGTCTAGCATGTAAACTTGGTTGTCCAAATAGATACTTTCAACCACTATGGTCTATTCCCAGCTCAAATTGTTTGCCCATGAGATAGTGCAACCACATCTTCAAGGAATTCACTATTCCTTCCAATTCTAAGTCATGAGTAGCATAGAGCCTTTCATGCTCTTTTAACTTTCTTGATTCGTAGCATATCAAATGTTTGTTTTGACTAAGGACTCCACCGAGACCTTCCTTGTATGAATCTTTTCACACAATGAATTCTTCATTAGGATCGACAATTATCAAAATTGGTTTACTTGTCAATAAATTCTTCATGTGATGAAAACTTATTACATAATCAGAACTCAACTCAAATCACACACCTTTCTTTTACAAGGATGTAATTGGGTGCACAATTTTTTAGAATGCTTTAACAAACCTTCATTAATAAGCTATAAGTCCCATGAAGGACCTCACCTTTGTGACATTTCTTGGTATTGACCATTCATCAATGGCCTTTATCTTTTATGGACCCACAATTATTCCTTCCTTATAAATGATATGACCTAAATAATGAATTCGTCGCGCTAGTAAAATGAGAAACTGCTCAACTTTTCATACAATTGATTCTCCCGCAATACTTGTAGCACCATCCTCAACTGTTTCTCCTACTCCTATTCATACATTGAGAAAATATGTATGTTATCTAGAAATACAATGCCAAACTTATCTAAGTAATTTTTGAAAAATCCATTCGTCAAACAGATAAATACAATTGGTGCATTTGACAACCTGAATGGCACCACTGTGAACTCGTAATGTTCATACCTCGTCCTAAAGGAAATATTGTTGATTTATTCTTATTTAATTATCACTTGGTGATATCCATATTCGAGATCAATCTTTGAAAATATATGCATGCCCCTCCGCCGATCAAATAGGTAATCTATCCTTGGAAAAGGGTACTTGTTCTTTATTTTTACTTTGTTCAATGTCTCGAAGTCGATACAAAGCCTCAACACGCTATCCTTCTTCTTCACAGAAAATACCAGGAACCCAAAGGTTACACACTTGGGCATATATACCCCTTCTTCAAAAGCTCTTCAAGTTGCATCTGTAATTCCTTCAAATATGGTGTAATCATCCTATAAGGAGTCTTGGATACAATTCCTACTCTAGGAATCATATTTATAGAGAAATAGATATCTCTTTATGATGGAAACCCAAATATCTCTTTAAAAAAATCTTCAAATTATTTCAATACTTCGCATTATTCAACATTTGGCACTTTATCCTTAGGTGCCTCCTCCATGTGTGTTGTAAATATTTGACATCCTTTCCTATAGATTTTCTTCAATTTCAACGATGAAATTATTTTGATAGTTACAACACTTGGAATTCCTTGAACCACTCTTAAGTTTCCTTTCTCATCCAAGAGAGTAAATTTATTATTATAACAATCTATAACTACATGATGTTGGTCCAACCAATCCATACTAATGAGGAAATCATATGTTCCAAAATGTATGATATTCAAATCAAATTTTGGATGCAGTCCATTAATTTCCATTGGACATGCCTTAACCATCTCATTAATTTTCCTTTTTTCCTCTGTAGCTAACTGGAGCAACCAAGGTTTTCCAATCTTTCTTCTTGAATATTCGAATCTTTCCACCATCTTACGATCTATATAACTATGACTAGCTCTTGAATCAATTAAAATAGGGTTGGTTAGTAATCGTACCTTCCACTTCAATCTTGTGTGAATGAAACTCATATTTCTTGTTATCTAGGGATGCATAAATCCTAGGTACAGTTTTGTCCATGTCTTCAGTTATCGTATATCTCTATACATTGTGCATAGTCCTCACTTTTTCACATATTTTATGGAAATATTTGTACATATGATATCCACCACAACCCCAACATTGAATAGGTTGTCGCCTTGGTTTTTTCACCACTATATCCATCATTTTCGGCTCTTTGGGAATTGGTTGTCCTTGTGAAGTATTTCTAAAAAATGGCATCTCAGTCCCCTTCTTCCTTTGTTCCATCTTGCTTTTCATCTTGTCTTCCCAAGCCTTTTCAAAAGTTGGTCTTCCCCTTTGTTGATCATAAAGACATTTAGCTTACTTTATGGTTTCCTCCAATGTCTTGAGGTCTTCATATTGTGTATTTTCAATGATAAATGAAGGAATCCCACTCAGGGACCTCTAAATTTTAACGTTTTCATCCTTGATGAATGCATAATATTTTATCCACTCTAAGAATCTTCTTTCATACTCATCTATTGTCATACTCTGAATCTTGAATTCAAATAACTCCTTAAATTTATTTTCATAGTATCTCTTTCTTAAGTATTTCTTCTGAAAATACTTCTTGAACTCCATCCAAGTAACCTTCTATTCATCAACGTGTTGCACTTGCATGAATTGGTCCCACCAGATTGATGCTCTTCCTTTTAGCTCATAGATGGTGATTCCCCCTTTGTCTCTGCAGAACAATTATGTAGCTCGAAGTACTTCCTCATACCTAAAAAACATGTATTTTCATCTTCATCCTTCTTGTGCTCACCGTCAAAGGTAGGAGGATTGATCTTATTCATTTTTCCATATAGCTCATCCACTCCAATCCTCCTTTTATTCTCTCTTACAAGAGATGGACTTGAGCTACTGTTCACTTTCCTAAATGAATTCTTTGGTGAGTGGTGATGATTATTCTCAACACTTCTTGTTTTTATTCTCTCATCATGATATCTACGACTTCTTAACCTACTTAAATTTGTCTCCTTATCCATTTTATTTTCTAGTCTATTTAAGCTTTCCATCTATTTGATACTGAAGTCATCTTGCTACTCCTTGGCTTTCATAATCCTTTCATTATGAGTTGTATAGCTTTGGACACCTTTTTTCAGTCCCTTTATGGTTTCTAACAATTTTATGCACTCCTCCTTGGATTTTGTACCATCAACACCCAAACCGACATAAAAATCCTTGAATACATCATCATGGTTGTAAGGTATTTGTGTATCTTCCATTTTTTTTTACTTTATGAAATGATTTTGTCCTTCTATAATCGTTGTTAATTTTGAAAAATGTGAAAGCAATAATATTTGTTGTATGAATTCATGAGACAACTTCATAAAAACTATACACCATTTTGTCATAATCCTTTCCTTTGATTTCTTGGATGATTTTAACAACCCAATTCAAAAACAATTGGGTGAATAATTGGACTCCTTTGTCAAAACATTTCCCATAAAAAAATCCCTTTTGCATTTATAGTTCTTGTGCAGCATATCATGGTCATTTGGAATTCATCAAAATACCCTTTTACTATTTATTTCTTTCTTATGAACCTCATGCGTGCACTAGTATTCAACATGAACCAATGAACGATGTTAATATTTAACATATACATCACGTAATAGTATTACATATGCACCACAATTGTTTCCCCGCACAGCCCCAAATTTTAGTGTGCACACTCATGCACCATTGTTTACTGCGCATTTCCAGTGCCACACCTCAAAATGTAAAAAATTTAGTGCACACACTTTCACATTATTATATTATGCACATCATGTCCATGTTTTAATTCCAAATTTGACCACTTGCCAATATTAATTTTGGCTTAAGTAGAAAATCATCCCATGCAGATTCGGTGTTGAAATTTGAGCTCTAATACAAAACTGTATTGTACCCCATTACTAACACTAACAAATTCTCTGATACCAATGTGTAACCAATCTGTAACGGACCAATCCTCCTAGATGGGTACTGTGATCTGATAATAATCTAGAATGTACCCAACCTCCTAGATGGGTATCGTTCTCTTATACTAATCTATAACATACCCAACTTAATACTGAGAAATGATACTCCAAAACATAGTGTGCATATTCTACTCTATGACATTGGTCCACATATAAATACTTGAAGTGACGTGCTCGAACACAAGATAGGTTGCACCACACAAAATTTCATCTCATCAAACAACTTATAACAGTGGAAGTAACACAATAAAACTGCGTGCACAAGAATACTAATCACACAACATTACTATGCATGTAATCCACTCTGAACATGTGATCAATATTGTGTGTGCAACCATTCTAGTGTCACAAGGACATTTTTTTCCTTGTGGATGTCATCTGCTTCCTTGCATGCACACAAGTGAATCCAGTCTCTTGTGCGAATGAGGTATTTCCCTACACGCACAACCATTATAACATCGCCTCAGAGACTCTGTAACAGCCCCTCTGTTAAGTCATGTAAGTATTTGCGAAACATACATTTAAACATCATTTGAACAAGAGAAACATACATCAGTAATACACATTCTATTTCTTTCAATCCATTTGCAAAACTATATTTATATACTACGTAAAGAATGAACAAATCTTTCACTTCACGTAAAATAAATTACAACTACCCACCCAACCTATCCTGCAAGGTTAGGAATTCCAAGACACATAATCAATGCTCAAGTCTAGGATTTGTCCAATTGATTTTGACCATTTAAGGTCTCAAGACTGGCGACTCTTCTAAGGAACAAGGAAGTTTCTAATTCCCATAATCTCATTTCACTCCAAATTTTTTTAATATAAAAACATGGTTCTTAACTACCTTTTTGAAAACAGAGCAGATCTGGTAACATGGTCACCTCATCATAACATCTTTGCATACTAATTCAATAATTTATCACCTTACTCGTTTAAGGATAGGAAGAAATTCCAAAAACATCAAGAAAATAACCTTAAACAGTAAACACAATCCTTTTAATGGACAATCTATCATTCATGACAGTTTTAAATCACTTAGAAACAATGAAGAAATAACTTGTAACTGGGAGAGAGCTTGTTCTAAGAAGGAGTTTAAGTTTTGTAATGATCCTGAAGCTTCTCTTCTAGAAACACAGTGCAACACCCCGAGAGTCAATTCTAGGAGTGCGTAGATGGCTCCTTGAAGGCCCAAGGTTCAGAAGATACAACACCCAAAGTGCACAAAGACCCTCTCAAGTCAAGAAAAGGTCAAAATTTTTGTAAGTACAAGCTCAGGAGAGACAATGCGAACATACACAGGGGAGGCACAAGTACACACTCAACAATTAGCATCTAAATCTTAAGAGGGATGCGCTAAGAGTGATGTAGTTTAAATCAAGGAAAACCTTAGGAGCAATAGGGGTGCAGGGTTCAAGGAGGATTCAATAGCATTGAACCAGGAGGAAGCTACAGTAGCCATAAGATCTGGGAGTTACAGAGGCGGGTCGTCGGATCAACATCCGATTAAGTCTCGATCGTCGAATCTCAGGAAGGTAGATCAACGATGGGGATCCATTGCTGGATCAGAGGGTCAAGTTAACTATCAGGCCAGTTTAGGTTCTGCAACCCATACGGGTATTCGATTGTCACCTACAAACATATCAACGATTGGCATCGGTCACACTATCAACGAGTAGTTTCAATTGCGGAAATCAGGAGAGGGTTTAAACATTGTGCTAGTCGAGGCTTTGCAATCCTCCCAAGCCATCGATCTTCAATATCGATGAAATCAAAACTGTCCAATTGACCTCTCGATTAACACTCAAGGAGATGGGATGAGGTCATAGATCTCGGTCATATGAAGGGAGGACAGTGGCCCTTTCAGATACTTGACAAGGAGGGAAGAACCCCGAGGTCCCGAAGCTCCGAAGTGATCTACGTCGTAGACCAGTGAGTTTTTTCTAGTCATTGGATGTATTAATATTTTCTAGTTAAAGGAAGATGGTTAGATAAAGTCAAGATGCTCAAGGGTTAAGCTCTGGGGAATCTCACTCTTGGAGAAAAGGAAATTGAAAAACTGAACAACCTGGAGTGGCGAACCTCAAAATGAATCTGGACCATTGATACAGGACCGATCATAGTCATTGGATGAAATCTGAGTGGAATGAAAGTGTAATCACTTCCATTGTTGAACACTTTGGTGCTGACCACTTCGGCGTTGACCAATCCGGCGAAAACAAGTACAAAATATGTAAAAATACTCGAAGGCCAAATCCCAGGAGTCACGAAGTAAGACACATGGCAACACCATGAGATCGCACATCATCATAGTCTGCTTCGGTAAGGACACATGGAACAATTAGATAGTGACAAGTGTCAAGATCTAGTTGGCACTTAAGGTACAAATGCTATGAATAAAGGTGACACGTGGAAACCACATAGCCAATGACATCAACAACCACGTCACTCTGGGAGATTTGAATCCAAAGTAAAGACAGGTCTCTGAAGAGTCAGATCTCTTAAATCATTTCTAGCCGTAGATCGAATCAAGGTACATAGACCATTGATCTCTGAGTTAGTTGGATTCGACTCTCCATTAAGTTAAGAGGTAAAATAAAAGTATAAGAAAGCCCTAAAGTTCCAAACTTTCGAAGTAAGGGAGATCTGTAGATCTAGAAAACAAACAAGGGTCATAGATCTTCAAGTCTTAGTCCTTCAGAGGTTTTTGCAGTTCGACACTCAGGAGGAAAGGAGTGGTTGTTGCAAAAGGTGATGAACTCCCAGAGTTCCAAACTCTAGAGTAAAAGACAATCATTTATTTTTAAGAGGAGTGTAAGTTGTTAGATAAACGATCTCTTTGGTAGTTCGGTGGTTCGGGTGAATAGTCTAAGGTTGTGGAAGAGGGAAAACCCTGAAGTGTAGAGTTCCATAGTGGATCTCCACCATAGAATCTCGTGTTAAGAGAACTCCACCAGTTGTTACATCAACAGTTACAAGTCAATGAAAGGAGGGTGGTAGGGCCGGGTAACTTACAATTTCCCTTCAACTTGTATTATGACTGACTTCAACCGATTAACACTTCGTGAGAAGGGATTATTGATCTTGAACAACGTCTAGGGCATTGCAGTTCTGGAGTCTCGAATAGCGGCCTTCTTGACTAGCACTAGGTTTTGGCTCTTGGTCACATGCATAGCTTGGTTTAGGAAAAAGGGATAATGCCCAGGAAAGAAGTATGTAAATTTTATAAGTCCAGATACCTTTGTCCAGACAGCCCGAGATCCTGAATTTGAAATTTAAGATACTATGGCGCAAGGTTTCATGACTACTAACAACTAGGGTTAACCCAAGATTTACATCAGAGGAACACAAAAATTCAGGTAAACCACCATTGAGAATCCACCAATTGATAGAAAATAAATATATTAAACTTAACAATAAGTTATGATACAAGTTTGGGTCCTGTACGCCTCTCGACAACGAAACCCGTCTATAGAATTGATTTGTATTTTGAATGAAATTCAACAAGGGCTTACGATATAAATTGGAACTAAACTACAAATGGACAGTGAGCAATACATTTGAAATGTCCTAACGTAATCCCCTTAAACTCTATTCAACATATTCAGGTAAGTATGAAAAAGCATACTTAACCATAAGATATATGAATACATATTTCTCACTAACAAAGAAGATGAGACTAATATACAGAGTTCAAAAAGCGTCTAAAATTTATAGGGAAGAATGAAAATATAACATTGTAGCTATTGTTTATTTTCCATCAAACGTAACACTTGACATTAATACATTTCAATGATTCTACAGTGACTCTATCCATATACTATACTGATACTCTCATAAAATAAATAAATTCAACTTATAAATACCAAAAATCAATGAAACCTATGTGTTGAAGATGTCCTCCCAGAACTTTCACTCATGCCTTTCCTTCGCTTGTTAATCAAAGAGACTTCACCGGTACCTCCCATCGAATGCTAGGGGTACTCTTCTTACCCCTTATTCCTCCGAGCCGCAAAGGGGAAAATCACAAGACCATAACACAATAGCTTCCACACTTGCCTCACAAGAGAGAGCTTCCACTCTTTCCACAAGCTTGGTGTCCCAACTCCCACAAATAAAAACACAGTCAATAAAAAATTCGACAGCATAAAAGTGCCTTCCCAGGGTCTGATGCCCTTCCCTTATACATACATTTCTTTATATCTTTGTTCCTCATAGACATATTTCCCTCATGCATAATTCATTAATTTTTA
>ML828488.1:34066-45340 GCA_009831015.1 Picea engelmannii | reverse complement strand
TGAACTCAAGACCTCTTACTTAATAAGGCAAGTTTTAACCAAATGGTCTAGCAAAACATATTGTAATGTTCAGAAGGAGGATTGTTGTTGTTGTTGTTGTTGTTGTTGTTGTTGTTGTTGTTGTTGTTGTTGTTGTTGTTGTTGTTGTTGTTGTTGTTGTTGTTGTTGTTGTTGTAATGTTCAGAAGGAGGATTGGGGGTGTTGTTGTTGTTGTTGTTGTTGTACTCAAGACCTCTTACTTAATAAGGCAAGTTTTAACCAAATGGTCTAGCAAAACATATTGTAATGTTCAGAAGGAGGATTGGGGGTGTTGTTGTTGTTGACAACCTTGGATAACATGCTCCAAAAAAACTCTTTTCACACAAGAAAAAAATTTCGCTTCTCGATGACAACAAGGGTTAGATCTCGGTTAGCTTACCCAGAAGATGCACCTTTTCCTATCTGTTTCTGATTTTACGAGATCGCACAAGGCACGGGGAAAAGAGTATACATAGATCTAAAAGAGTAGCAGCCCGGAAATAAAAAAATACAAACCGAAATAAAATCAAAACTTTGCAAAAATTTAAAAAAAAATGCGTATTCAGACTTTATACCTCCGGATCTGACTGTAATGGTCGTATCTTGGGAAAACGGAAACCTTTTTGAGTGAAACGAAAAAAGTTCCTGAATGAAACGAGTGATCCGGACGCAATGGAACAGTCCTCTCAGCCCAAAAATGTACGAAAATTCTAGAAAATGGAGATGAGGCAACTCGGCTTCACGATCTCGATCTACAACAGGAGCGGGTCTTCAAACAGGCTCTGATACCATGTTCGAAAACATAGGTATTCCAATAGAGGACGAACACCTTCAGTAACCACTCACATAACCAGATAAAATATCAACACACCGATGTTTTCACGTGGTAAAACTCCTACGGGGAAACATCTAGGGCCCCAGCCAACGCGGCCACTTGGAGTAGTTTATTAATGCAAAGAAAACGATTACAGAGAGATTTTACAAGAGAGTTTCTCACAATCGATCATCGGCAAATGACCCTCCATTCTCTTTAAATAGAGATCATGGACCAATCAGGTGTTAAGCCACAGATCAATGGCCGTTAATATCGAGGAGAGTATGAACCGTCGGATCACTTTATGTCAGGAACATATCGTGACCGTCGGATTTCCTAACTACAAATGCATACTAATACATACTAAAGAAACACACTTTCACCTAACGACATATTAGACCAAGTAGATCTTAACTAACTCCTAAGTGTCTAAATATCCTAACAATAAGTACTAGCCATGATACACCAGAAGAAATGGATGAAGTAGAGGACTGATGGGGTGGTTGAGTGAAATGGAGACAAATTCATGAGTGAAGAAAATAGGAAGCTTGCACAATAAGCTTATCTATACTTACAAACATGATGATTTCACCTCCAACACACTAGATTGGTGGAAGAGACCATCTGAACATTAAACAGAAGGTCAGAAGGGTGGTTGGTTAGTAATGATGACCACAATTGGCCCATCCATAGAAATAATGGCCAATTGAGCGATTGACAGAATATACCACAAAATTTCCCCTTTAGATGCATACAGGGTGGAATACATGGTATGTCTGCATAATTGAATAGAGAGCCCAAGGAATGGAGAAAAATAGAAAGAGAAATAGAGAGAGGGATGGAAAAAAACATAAAAGGAATGCAAGAAAAGAAGAGATCTTGGAGAGACAAGAAACAAAGCACAGAAGGTGGGTGCATTGATTAAAAAGGAAAAGGATAGATTTCTTGAAGAAAATAGGAAGCTTTTCCAAGCAAATAATGATCACCCTGAATAGAGAAGACTCGAATCCTGAACTAGAGTAATAGTGGGTTGCGGCTTGGTTCTTATTGGATGGAAACTGACACTATTAAGGGGAGGTCATTGAGGGATTGTTAAGCAGAGAAGGGAATCGATTGTGCATAGAAAATACAATTGAGACACCACATGATAAACCTATAGAGACCCTAAGCTCAGTAGGAAGTGGTAACTTTTGTTGTGTCATAGGGAGAAGGAGAGTATCCTTCTCAGATCATCATAGACTTGGAGCCCAACTAAATCAATTTCCCTGGTTATATCATGGCTTGCCACGGGGGACACATGTATATATATATGAATTCTTAAGTTGAAGAGAATCTTGTATGCTTAATACAAGATATGAATGTGGTAAGGTGAGTGACTTGGTGATGTATACAAATGTTTGCTTAACATGTATAAATGAATGAACTTAACAACTACTCGTTCCAGTACCCCATATGTTCCTGGTGTGATGATCCTGCATCCCATGTGAGGCCTAAACCCTAAGTTTTACAGTCTCTAGATACTTTAGCATAATATTGAGTCCTCAAATTTCATAACTAAAGGTCTTGTAGTACTCAAAAAATGGCTAAGTCCTTGAAAGGATGGTTAAGACTCCATAAACCTTGTGTTGGTTGGTAAGAAACCACAAACGTGGATATGAATAGATATTGATTGTTCATTAGTAGTCAGAGTCATCGTTTCAGAGAGATTCCTCGAGCATCATGGGAAGGGTTCTAAAATATACCTATCATAGTACTACCTCTGGGAAGAAATCTCATGTGCTATGAAAATAACCCCAAAGTTAGAATAACACCAATCGTTGATCATTACGGGTCCCACTAATAAATCAGAAAAAGTGAGATTTGGAGAGAACAACAATGCAAGGACATGTGTCAACAATTGTCTAGGTGAATGGATTTAGCAGGAGTCCAACTAGCTCTGCATTGACCATTTTCGGAGCACAAACTTGATGGACTCAGAGAAATCCCCCGATGACATAGAAGTGTGATTCTGATGAGAAGATTTCAGAGCACAGGTTTAACCCCATTGCTGACATGGATTTCCAGTAGGACACTCAGTGTGATTTAAAATCACAAGTGTCACTTACCCAAAATTGGATGAGTTAAGAGGAGCTTACTTGGTGGGAGAGTTGAGAGCTCTGAATCAATATCAATTATATATTGGGAGATTTCAATTAACACCCACAACCGTTTATCATGGAGAAGGGTATATTCTTTGATACTTCAGTTTCGAAGTAAGGAATCTGCAAAAATTGTTCTAGCTCCAAATGGATGGCATCGAATGGAAATATTCTTCGATACCTTATATTTAGGAGGTAGGTCATGAGAGTACTAGTAAAAATTCCAAGTGATTGTCCCGATGGTTCTACATTGAACAAACTCATTTGATGGAAGAAATTTGAAATGAACACATAGGTGCGATGTAGATTCCATGTCAGATGGTGAATGTGTCGAGGTGTCACGTGGATTCCATGTGTCAATGCTCATATGGGTAAAAGACCAAGGAACCTTAGGATGGCCATGAATTTCTATCTATGACTCATTTCCTAAAAGAAACACCATCATTGGAAGGATAATGATGAACAAGAGGTGATGAAGCTCCATGGAATGGACTGGAATGAATAATAAAGCGATTATTATGATACTTGATCCCTCATAAAGAATAATTAGGGGGTCAGGTGTGCTACAAAGTGGTATTAGAGCGGGGTTCAAAAATTAGGCTTGAATGGGTCACTAAAACCATGAAAGGGTGTTTAAAAAAATAAAATAGAACTTATGTTGTCTAAAACGTTGGATTCAAAGTATTCACCTGAAATGATAACGATGATTATTGTTTCAACACGTAGGAAAAATTTAAAAGACTCACATAATTCAATAGTAAAACACAACATGGATGATCTCATGCACCTTAGACATGAATAATCTAATGGTTGCAGGGACAGGGAGACCTGTCTAGATTTGATGGTCACGGTGAGAAGTTTGAAGGAGGATAATGAGAGCTATATGAGGGCCCATGCCGAACAAGCATATTTCAATGAAGATCTACTGCAAAGTGTATCGAAATTCAAAAACATTTGCATCAAGGTCCTAGAAATGTCGAGCTACAACATTCAGAGCGGTTGAAAACCCCTTCAGATGCCCAAAACCACGAAGTGGCTCACAACGATGCGGGAAGGATTTAATCCAAAATGAAGTGTCGAGGAGCTAAGAGAGGTGGATCAAGTTGGGAAAATTCCACAGAGTCCTCTAGTCAGAAGGCTAACCTAGAAAGGCAATCCAATAGTGGCATGGAATCTAGTATTTCTAAAAAGTGAAAGAGGAAGAAATCTTAGAGTTTTTTTACTGAACAATTCAAGAAGGCTAGGTCGCCTACCTTCTATGGTGATATAAAGAAAAGAGAGAAACAATAATCATTTCTATTCAACCTGGAAAAGTATTTATGAGTACATAACTACTCAGTCAATACCAAGGAAATGATTATAATGTTTAACCTGAATGGGGGGCTTCTATTTGGTGGAAAGAACTCAAGGAATTAAAAATAATAAGAGAAATCAAGTTGACCTGGAATCCATTTGGGATATACTTTCATAAGGATTACCTCTCTGAAAAATATTATGACCAAAAGATAATGGAATTTTATGAACTTAAGATGAGGAAACTTACCTTGGAGGCATATGAAAAATAGTTCATGGAACTATTGAGGTATGTTCCCTACATTAAGGATGATAAGGAAAGGATCCAACATTTTCTCAATGCATTTCCACAGTCATATCAAGATCAAATTGAACTCGACAAACCCAAGACACTGAAAGACACCATTTAGAAGGATACATGTTTGTATGATGAGTCTAGGAATAAGCACAAGTCTCCTAAGACTGGAAAAGAATGGACAAGAGTGGATTCTAGAATAAAGGATTTAATTCTTTCCCCACAAGAAATATGGGAAGGA
This sequence comes from Picea engelmannii, assembly GCA_009831015.1. Taxonomy (NCBI): domain Eukaryota; kingdom Viridiplantae; phylum Streptophyta; class Pinopsida; order Pinales; family Pinaceae; genus Picea; species Picea engelmannii. Next base: position 40,541 of record ML828488.1, on the reverse strand, counting down.
TGCAAACCCAGGTCAGCCATGCAGGAGCATGCATTAGAAAAACATTTTGTCCCAAAGTAGGAATAAGCCAGTGGAGTAGTAAAAGGAAAGAGGAAAGGAAACCAAAAAGGGACCTTTGCAATGTTGGGGATGTGGAGAGACACATTTATTGAGTGATTTTCCCCAAAAACAACATGATAGTAAAAGAGTGTATAATGTATTAGGGGCTACCACAGTCAATGACGTAGCCATGAGCATAACGAGAATCTACGTGGCAATGGAAAATTGGTAAGAAGACCATCAAGCTTCCTTGGTGGAATTAGAAGGTACCATTACTGGACAACCGATATCTATTTTAATTGACCCTGTATATAATCTTAGTTATGTTTCACTTCTATTAGTTGATTCATTTTCATTACAAACAAAGAAACAAACCAAGGTGTGGTTAGTCCAGTTAGCCACTAGAACAAAGAGGAAATTGGCGGAGGTCATCGAAGCTTGTCCAATATGGATTGAGGAATTTTAGACGCATGTGGATCTGAATGTTTTACCCCTTGGCTCTGATGACGAATTATTAGGAATGGATTGGTTAGCCTCCCATAAGGAAAAATTGAACTTCTATGAAAAAACTATAGAATGCGAAGACAAGGAAGGAAGTAAGAGAATTTTGCAAGGAATTCAAAATCCACTCTCTGTGAGAACATGTGAGCATTACAAGTAGAGAAGTATAGAAGAAGAGGGTGTGCTTTGTACGCTATACAAGTGATAAATTCAATGGAAAATGATGAATTGAAGGTTGAATACGATCTTGTGTTATGGGAGTTCAAGGATGTGTTTCCAGAGGAGGTGTCGGGATTACCTCAGAAAAGAGACCTTAATTTTTAAATTGATCTGATGTCGGGAGTGGTGTCATCATCAAGAGTGCCTTACAAGATGAGTGTGCCATAGTTGGTAGAAATGAATATGAAATTGAAATAAATTATGGATAAAGGTTACATCAGACCGAGTGTATCCCCGTGGGGAGCACCAACCCTATTTGTAAAGAAGAAGGATGGAACCTTAAGGTTATGTATTGATAAATGATACTTGAACATGATGACCATAAAGAACAAGTACCCTTTGTCTAGAATATAGGATATATTTGATCAAGTCAGAGGGGATACAATTTTCTCAAAAATAGATTTGAGATCGGGATATCATCAAGTTAGGATTAAGGAAGAAAACATCCACAAGACAACCTTTAGGACAATGTATGGACACTATGAGTTTTTTGTGGTGCCATTTGGACTTAAAAATGCACCAACTACGTTCATGTTTCTAATGAACATTGTGCTCATCAAGTACTTAGACAAGTTCTTACTAGTCTTTATGGACAACATTTTGGCGTGTTCCAAGAATCGAGAAGAGAATGAAGAAAATCTTATAATGGTGTTGCAAGTGTTAAGGGAGAACTGGATATATGCCAAACTCAGTAAGTGTGATTTATTTAAAATGGAAATCCAATATCTAGGCCAGGTAATCTCAGCCAAAGAAGTTGCAGTAGACCATGTGAAGATCAAAGCAATCATGGATTGGCTAACTCCTAGAAATGTGACGGAAGTGAGATCCTTCATGGGATTGGCTAGATATTATAGAATATTTATCAAGGGATTCTCCAAGATCGGAAATCCTATTAAATCACTACAAAGGAAGCGAAAGACATTTGTGTGGTCACCAGAATGCAAAGATATTTTCCGACAATTAAAGCAACGATTCACCAATTTCCATGTTTTAAGGATCGTGGACCTAGAAAAAAACTTCTTGGCTTACACATATACTTGCAAGGAGGGACTCGACATAATCCTCATGAAAGAAAGACAAATGGTTTTTTATGAATCACAAAATTTGAATGAACACGAATAGATGTATGTGCCCCATGACTTAGACTTGCCGCAATTGTACATGCATTGAAGATGCGAAGACATTAAATGATTTGTAGGATATTTTTCCTCATGACCAACCATTGTGGTATAAAGTATTTGTTCGACCAAAAAATGTTTAGTGTTAGATAGGATAGGTGGATGGAATTAATCAATGAGTTTGAATTTGAAATCAAAAACATAAAAGGAAAAGAGAACAAAGTAATTGATGAGCTTAACCGAAGAATTCAGGAAATACACCTAGAAGAAACAAGTGGAGGTGAGTGAAACATTCAATCAAGAATTAAGACCCTCTTGTCGGAAGATGAGATCTTCAACCTAGTGAGGGAAATGTTTCATCAAGAAACTAAGGAAAAGAGGTACAAAGGATATTAAGTTAGAGATGATGACCTGTTGACATAGGACAAGAGGTTTTACATGCTTGATTCAACATACCTATGACAATTGATTATGAATGAGTTTCATGGGAGGCCTTACATCGATCATCCTGGTTATCAAAAATTGGTAACGAAAGTTAGGAAACTGTATTATTGGCCTAATATGAAGCAAGACATTTATCAATATATATCAAAGTTCCTAGAGTTCCAGGAAGTGAAGGTTGAGCATCAACACCCTACGAGACTATTACAACACATACAGATACCAAAATGGAAATGGAAAGTGGTTTCCATGTATTTCATCATGGGTTTTCCAAAGATGGTCAAACATCATGAGTAATTCATGGTTGTGGTGGATAAGCTGAGAAAGGAAGCTCATTTTATTCCTATAAACTATACATTTAAATCCATCGACATTGCTAATGTTTTTGTTAAAGAGATATTTCAGTTGCATGGTTTTCCCAAAACCATAATCTCAGACAAAGATACAAAATTCACCTCAAATTTCTGGTGAAGCTTGTTTGTGGATTTTGAGACATAGTTGGCATTTAGTATGGCCTACCATTCTAAAATTGATGGTCAGACCGAAATGGTGAAGAAAGTACTAGAGGATATGCTACGAATGCATGTCATGCATAAACCCAAGCAATATGAAGAATATCTACCTTTTGGTAGAATTTGTGTAAAATAGTGGTTGTCAAGAATTGTTTAATATGAGCCTGTTTCAAGCTATGTATGGCAGGAAGTGCATGTTTCCAATTAGTTGGGATATTCCAGTGGAAAAATTTACAATTGGACCTGAGATACTGAAGGAAATGGTGCATGCCATGGTTCATATAAAGAGGAATATGAAAATTTCCCAAGATATATAGAAGAGTTATGATGATAGTAAGAGAACCCCCAAAGATTTCAAAATAGGATACCATGTGTATCTCCAGTTGAATCCCAATAGAAGTTCCATGAAAGTGGGAATGTGTGATAAGTTGGCTCCTTGATACTGTGGACCATTTGAAATCCTAGAAAGAATAGGATTAGTAGCATATAACCTCACTTTACCACCCACTATTAGAGAACATAATGTATTTCATGTGTCTTTCATAAAGAAATATGTGGATGACTCTAATCACATTATTGATTGGACTATAATATAGGCGAAAAAGAAAGGAGAATTCTACCCAAAACCCAAATGCATCCTAGACAAGAAAGGAACTATGCTCCTGAACCAAGCCATCTCACAAGTTAAGGTGCAATGGAATCATTGTGGAACTGATGAAGCTACATGGGAGCTAGAAGATGACATGAGATTGGCATACCCATTTTTGTTTACTATATATTTGTAAAAAGAGTGGTATTTTAAGCACCGAGGACAATGTTATATTAAGGGGGAGGGGAATGTAACACCCTGCTTTCTCCCAAGACTGTAATTATGCACAAACCTTGTATGTTACAAATACGAGGCATGTAATTTTCATTTGATTTAATATAAACACCAAACTACTGATGGACAGGGAACAACCTTCATAACTATTGGCCATGATACACCAGAATAAATTTATGAAGTATAGGACTGATGGGATGGTTGAGTGAAATGAAGACAAATGCATCAATGAGGAAAATAAAAATCTTGCACACCAAAATTATCTATGCTTAAAAAAATTTTGATTTCACCTCCAAAACACTAGGCTAAAGGAAGAGACCATGCAAAAATTAAATAGAAGGTCATAAAGGTGGTTGGTTAGTAATTGAGACTACACTTGGCCCTTCCATTGAAAGAATGGCCAATTCAATGATTGGCATAATGTACCACAAAATTGTCCCTTCATATGGAGAAAGGGTGGACTATAGGGTACGTGTATAGAGTTCAATAGAGAGCCCGAGGAATGGAGAAAAGAGAAAGAGAAAGAGATATGGGGATGGAAAAAAACAAAAAAGGAACACAGGAAAACAAGAGAGCTCAGAGAGACAAGAAATAGAGCGCAAAAGGAAGGTGCATTGATTAAGAAAGAAAAAGATAGATTTATTGAAGAAAATAGGAAGCTTGTCCAAGCAAAGAATGATCACCATGAATAGAAAAGACATAGATCATGAACTAGAGAAATAATGGGCTTCAAATTGGTTCTTACTGGATAGAAATCGACACTATTAAGTGGAGGTCATTATGGGAATGTTGAGAAAACAAGAGACTCCATTGTGTAGAGAAAATCTAGTTGAGAAACCACCTGATAAACCTGTAGAGACCCTGCACTTAATAGGAAGTGAAAACTTTTCGTGTGTTAGAGAGAAAAGGCGAGTAACCATCTCTAATCATAGAAGACTTGGAGCCCTCCTGAGTCAATTTCCATGGTTGTATCATGTATTGGCACGAGGGTGACGTGTTGTAGGAAGTGAGTGTACAACAAGGACTAAGTTTGGGAGGAAAGGTGTCCTCTCTTAGTCAGTTGGATTGGGTCATTTCATTATCAGATAAGTAACTGATATGTATTAAATTTACTTATGTGAATGCTTATTAATAGAATGAATCAGGTGCTTCTCTATATACCTATATATATGAATTCTTAAGTTGAAGTGATTGTTGTATGCTTAATCCATGATCTAAATGCGGTAAAGTGAGTGACTTGGTGATGTATACAAATGTTTGGTTAACTCGTAGAAACAAATGAACCCAAACAACTACTTGTTCCAATACCCCATATGTTCCTGCTCTGATGATCCCACATCCCATGCGAGGCCTAAACCTTAATTTCGACAGTCTATAAAGACTTCAAGATCATATTGATTCCTCGAAGTTCAGAAGCCGATGTCTTGTAGGACTCGAAAAATGGCTAAGTACTTGAAAGGATGGTTAAGACTCCGAAAACATTTTGTTGGTTGGAAATAAAGCACCAACGCTGATATGAATAGATCGTGAAAATTCATCATTTTTCATAGTAATCGCGTCAGAGAGATTCCCCAAGCATCATTGGAAGGGTTTTTAAATAGACCTATTGGAGTGAGACCCTCGAGAAGAAATCTCATTTGTTGTGAAAATAACCCCAATGAAAACACCCTGAAGTTAGAATAGCACCAAATGTTGATCATTACAGGTCCCACTAGTAAATCATAAAAAGTGAGAGTTGATGGGAATGTCAACACAAGGACACCTCTTAGCAATTGTATAGGAGAATGGATTTACAACGAGTCTAGATTGTTCAACGTTGACCATTTTTAGAGTATGACCTTGATGGACCTTGATAAATCCTCCAATGACCTAGAAGTGTGAGTCTGATGAGAGGATTTTAGAGAACAGGTTTAATCCCATGGATGATAGGGATTTCCAACAGAACATTCATTGTGAGTTAAAGTGAGAAGTGTCACTTATCCAAAGGTGGATGAGTTAGAAGGAGTTTACCTAGTGGGAAATTCGTCATCTCTAAATCAATCTCAAACATATATCCAAAGATTAAAATTCACACCCAAGCCCGTTTATCAAGGAGAAGGGTATATTCTTCGATACTCTAGTTTCATAGTAAGGAATGTGCACAGATGTTTCTAGCTCCGAACAGATGGCATTGAAGGGAAATACTATTTGATACCTTATATATCGAAGATTAGTCATGATTGTACTATTAAAAAGTATGATTGATGGTTTCGATGGTATAATTTCATAGGCACACGTAGGTATGATGTAATTTCCATGTCAGACAGGGAACATGCCGAGGTGTCACATGGATTCCATGTGTCAATGCTCAGACATGTGAAAGACCAAGGAAATTTAGAAAGGCCATGACTTTCAATCTAAGACTCAGTTCCAAAAAGGAACACCATCATTGGAAGGCTCAGGATGAGCAGGAGGCATGAATCCCCACAGAGGGGACTGTAATGAATAAGAAAGTGATTATTACAATACCCCATCCCTTATAAAGGATACTTAGGGGGTTGGGTGTGCTACAAAGTCGTATCATAGTAGGGTTCAAACCCTAGGCTTGAATGGGTCACTAAAACCAGAAAATGGTGTTTAAAAAGAAAACAAAAAGAGAGAATTTATGTTATCTAAAACGTTTGAGTCAGAATGTTCACATCAAATGATAACGAAGATTGTTGTTTCAACATGTAGGAAGAATTGAAAAGACTCATAGAAGCGAATAGTACATCACATTATGGATGATCTCATGCACGTTAGAGATGAATAATATGACGTTCGAAGGGATAAGGAGACCCCTC
>ML828488.1:15943-27499 GCA_009831015.1 Picea engelmannii | reverse complement strand
TGTTTGTTGAATGGTTTATCTTACTTCGTTATCATCTTGTTTTCTATATTTGATCATTTAAAAGAAGTTACAGTTGTAGAATTTATCTTCGTATACTCAGTTTCTAGATTTTAAAGATCTAAGTGTTTATCTTTTGATGTTGTGATAAATAAATTATTTAATGCTTCTTTGTTGTAGTTGATCACCTCATCTATTTCGGCTATCCATCACTTTAAATTCGTAAGGATCCAACATTGGCATTATCCTACCCTATGAAGAGACCTAATAAAATCTGTTCTCAGATCTCAAAACCTTAACACAGACCCCATATCCCAATGGATGCATAAGAAATATTTCACCCATTTTATAAAACAAAACAACACAGTCCCATTTATTTAACTAGCCTAATATATGAAACCTGAAACATATCTAAATATTATAGAGAGATCCCTCTCTGAAACTGGCAAAGCTAGATACTAGTTTTGAAGTGGTTGGATAAAGTTACCTATGATAAATTTCATCTACCTCTCGACAACCTCTGGGAATTTACAGATAATTAACAGACAACATGACAGTAAAAGAGTGTATAACGTACAGAGGGACACAACAGTCAATGACATAGCCAGACGCATAATGAGAATGTACGTGGTGGTGGAAAATCGACAAGCATACCATCAAGCTTTAGTGGTGGAATTAGAAAGTATCATTATTGGAAAAAAAATATCTATTTTAATTGACCGATGATATAGTATTATTTATGTTTCATTTCGAGTAGTTGAGGCATGTTCATTACAAGGAAATAAACACAAGAAGGTGTGGCTAGTTCAGTTACACACTGGAACAAAGAGGACAATGGTGGAGGTCATTGAATATTGTCCAATTTGGATTGAGCAATTTCAAAACCATGCAGATCTGAATGTTCCACCTCTTGGATCTTATGACATATTATTAGGAATGTATTGGTTAGTTTCCCATAAGGAAAAATTGAACTGCTAGGAGAAAAATCTAGACTGTGATGACAAGGAAGGAAGTACGCGAATTTTGCAAGGCATTTGAAATCCAGTCTCTGTGAGACAAATATCAACATTATATCTCGAGAAGTATATCAGAAGAGGGTGTTCTCTATATACTATACAAGTTCTAAATTTAACATAAAAGGGTCAATTGAAGGTTGAATACCATCCTGTGTTATGGGAATTTAGGGATGTGTTTCCAGAGGAGTTGTCGAGATTACCTCCAAAAAGAGACCTTGATTTTTCAATTGATTTCATGTCGGGAGAGGTGCCAGCATTGAGAGTTCCTTACAGGATTAGTGCGCTAGAATTGGTGGAACTGAAGATTCAATTGAAAGAAATAATGGATAAAGATTACATGAGACCGAGTGTATCCTCATGGGGAGCACCAGCCTTGTTTGTAAAGAATAAGAATGGAACCTTAAGGTTATGTATTGATTATCGACAGTTGAACAAGATGACCATCAAGAACAGGTACCCTTTTCCCAAAATAAATGATCTATTTGATCATCTTAGAGGGGCTACACATTTCTGGAAAATATATTTGAGATCGAGATATCATCAAGTTAGGATTAAGGATGAAGACATCCACAAGACAACCTTTAGATTAAGGTATGGAGACTAATAGTTTTTTTGTGGTGTCATTTGGAATGATAAAATCACCAGCTACATTCATGTGTCTAATGAACAATGTGCTCATAAACTACTTAGCCAAGTTCATATTAGTGTTTGTGGGTGACATTTTGGTGTATTCCAAGAATCTTGAAGAGCATGAAGAACATATTGTAATGGAATTACAGGTGTTAAGGGATAACCAAATATATGCCAAACTCAACAAGTGAGATTTATTTAAAAGGGAAATATGTGATCTAGGCCATGTAATCTCAGTCACGGGAGTCACAGTAGATGTTCTGAAGATCAAAGAAATCATGGATTAAACAACTCCTAGAAATGTGACGAATGTGATATCCTTCATGGGATTAGTTGGATATTATAGAAGGTTTGTCAAGGGATTCTCAAAGACCAAGAATACTATTACATCACTACCAAGGAAGGGAAAGAGATTTGTTTAGTCACCAGAATGCGAAGATAGTTTTCGACAATTAAAGAAACAATTTACCAATGTCCATGTTTTAAGGATCATGGACCTAGAAAAATAATTGTTGGTTTACATATATGCTTGTAAGGAGGGACTCGATGGAATCCTCATGCAAGAAGGACAAGTGGTTTGTTATGAATCAAAAAATTTGAATGAACATGAGAAGAGGTATGCTACCCATGACTTAGAACTTTTCATAATTGTACATGCGTTGAAGATGTGGAGACATTACATAATCTAGAGGAGATTTCTCCTCATGAGTGACCATTGTGGTCTAAAGTATGTGTTCAACCAACCAAATTTGAATGCTAGACAGACCATGTGGATGGAATAAATCAGTGAGTTTGACTTCAAAATCAAGAACATAAAAGGAAAAGAGAAAAAAGTATCTGACATGCTCAACCAAAGCGTTCAGGAAATACACCTAGCAATAGCAAGTGGAGGTGAGTGCAACATTCAATAGAGAATTAAAACCCTCTTGTCAGAAGACGAGTTGTTCAACCTAGTAAGGGAAAAGTTGCATAAATAACATAAAATAAGAGGCTATACATGTCTGATTCAACATACCTGCGAAAATTGATTATGGATGAGTTTCATAGGAGACATTACATCGATCATCATGGTTATCAAAAAATGGTGACGAAAATTAGGAAATAGTCTTATTGTCCTAAGATGAAGAAAGACATTGATAAATATATCTCAAAGTTCCTAAAGTGAGAACAAGTGAATTTCGAGCATCGACACCTTGCGGGACGATTACAACCCATACAAATACTAGATTGGAAGTGGGAAGTTATTGTCATGGATTTCATCATGTGTTTTCCAAAGATGTTCGAACAACATGAAACAGTCATGGTTGTGGTGGATAAGATGAGAAAGAAATATCATTTTATTCCCATAAGGTCCACCTTTAAGGCCATAAACATTGTCAATGTTTTCATGAAAGAGATATTCAAGTTCCACGGTTTTCCCAAAACCATAATATTAGATAGAGATACCAAATTCACTTAAAATTTCTAGTGAAGATTTTCTATTGGTTTATAGACGTGGTTGACATTTATTACAACCTACCATCCTCAAATCGATGGTTAGACCAAAAGGCTGAACCAACTACTAGAGGATATGATACGAATGCACATTATGCATAAACCCAGACAATGGGAAGAGTATCTACCTTTCGTAGAATTTGTGTACAACAATGGTTATCAAGAATTATTGAAGATAAGCCCATTTGAAGATATGTATGGCAGGAATTGTAGGATTCCAATTAGTTGGGATAGTCCAATGGAAAAGGCTACACTTGGACCTAAGATACTAAAGGAAATGGAGCAAGCCATGGTTTAGATATGGAGAAATTTGAAAATTGCCCAAGATAGACAAAAGCGTTTTATTGAAAGTAAGAGAACCTCGATAGAGTTCAAAATAAGAGACCATGTGTATCTCTGGGTGGAACCCAAGAGAATTCCTTGAAAGTGGGAATGTGTTCCAAGTTAGCTCCTCGATACTGCAAACCATTTGAAATCCTATAAAGAATAGGATCAATAACATACATAATTTCCTTACCACCCACTATTAGAGAACATAATGTATTCCATGTGTCTTTGTTAAATAAATATGTGCATGAATCTAATAAAATTATTGATTGGACTATAATACAAGTGGAACTGGAAGGATAATTCTAGCCAGAACCCAAATGCATCCTAGACATGAAATGAACGATTCTTCGAAATTGAGCCATCACACAGGTCAAGGTGCAATGGAATCATTTTGGAACTAATGAAGCTACATGGGAGATGGAAGATGTCATGATATTTACATACCCATTTTTTTTTACTGTATAATTGAAAAAAGCATGGTGTTTTAAACACTGAGGACAATGTTTTATTAAGGTGGAGGGGAATGTAACACCTTGTTTTCTCCCAAGACTGTAATTATGCACAAACCTTATATGTTAATAATATGAGGCATGCAATTGTGTTTTAATTTAATATAAACACCAAACTGTTGATGGAGAGGGAACAACCTTGATAAGTACTATCCATGATACACCAGAAGAAATTGATGAAGTAGAGGACTGATGGGATGGTTTAGTGAAATGAAGACAAATGCATCAGTGAAGAAAATAGGAAGGTTTCACAAAAAGCTTATCTATGCTTACAAACATGATGATTTCACCCCTAGCACACCAAAATGATGGAATATACCATATGAACATTAAAGAAAAGGTCATAAAGGTGCTTGGTTAGTAATGAAAACTGTAATTGGCCTATCCATAGAAAGAATGGTGTATTGAATGATTGACAAAAAGTCCCCCAAAATTTCCCCTTCAGATGGAGAAAGTGTGGACTATAGGGTACATCTTTAGAATTGAACAAAGATCTCAAGGAATGAAGAAAAGGAGAAATATCAAGAGAGACGGGGATAGAAAAGCATAAAAAAGGAACACAAGAAAATAAGAGAGCTCAGAGAGACAAGAAACATAGAGGAGAAGGCATGTGCATTGATTAAGAAAGACAAGGATAACTTTCTTGAAGAAAATATAAATCTTGTCTAAGCAGAGAATGATCACCCTGAATAGAGAAGACCTGAATCCCGAACTAGAGAAATAATGGGCTTCAACATGGTGCTTACTGGAAAAAAAATGACAATGTTAAGGGGAGGTTGTTGAGGGACTCTTGACCAGAGAAGGGACTCCCTTGTGCAGAGGAAATGAGTATAGAAACCACTTGATAAACCTGTAGAGACCCTGAGCTCAGTAGGAAGTGAAAAATTCTATTGTGTTAGAGGGAGAAGGAGATTAATGTTCTCATATCATCGCATACTTGGAGCCCTGTTGAGTCAATTTCCCTGGTTGTATCATTGCTTGGCACAAGGGTGGCCTGTTGTAGGAAGTGACTCTGAAAAAGGGCCCAAGGTTGGGAGGAAAGGCGTCCTCTCTCAGTTAGCTGGATTGGTTCATTTCGTTATCAGATAAGTAATTCATTTGTATTAAAATGAATTATGTGAATGCTTATGAACATAACAAATTAGGTGTTGTAATATCCCACATTTTTAAATTATTAAAGACTTTGTAATATTTATTTATTAAACTTTTGTTGAATGAAGATTGACCAACGGTGGTCGATACATTTGTAAAGACATTTTGAATAATTATTTAATAAAAAAGGGAATAAAAATATGAAGGTATCTATTGAAGAGTAATTGTTGATCCACAAGGAGGAATGGCAAGTGGGGGACTATGAAAGACCAAGTGGAAAATATATCAAGTCGAACTCAAGTGATGCAAGAGGCATCTTCCCGGAAAATATGGTCGAACTGAAGTGAGAGTTAGAGTTGATAAGGTGGCTCATTAATGAACAAAATTCCTTATCTACTGAATAAAAATAATTCACACCAATAGAGAAGGAGGCTCAGATGACTAGGAAAGAAACTAGAGAACATAATGTGTGAATTTATGAAGTAAGTTTTGAGGAATAAAGTTGTTAGCAACATTTCTTGTATAGGGGTATTCTCCTCTTTGATTTTAGGCCTTTGGTGTAAACGCATAGAAGTGGGTTTTGAAATCCGGTCGGATGTGTTTTATTCAAAGGCCGCAGCCATAAGCGCCAAGCGCAGCTCACAGAAGAAGTCCATTTTGGGATTAAAATCAAGCGAGAGAGCAGTCTGATTTCAACGACAAGGATCAATTGACAAAGTAGATCGACGATCATCAGGTTTTCGGGGATGTCAAGTTGCTCTGGATTTAGCACAAAGGGTAGTGCCCATAGTTCAGGGCAAATCTAGGTCGTTTGATCCAATCGGGACAGGTGGTGGCCAGTCAGCGTATCGGGGATCGGTGTTTCGGGAGACAAGGAGCCTCCCATTCTTTACAGCTGAAATCATGGATCAGAAAAACGCCGAAAGCACCTTTGGAGCCGAGCCCACGGTCTTAGCAGCAGGTCACATCAAGTGAGCCTGTGGATGAAGTGGGCCCCCGTTTAAAAAGTGGATGCTACCTCAGCCGTTTATCTTAAGGACACGCGACGCACATACGTGCCATGTCGGCATTCGAGAATTCGAGGAGTAAGCACTCCTCATCATTTCAACTCTTGAAACCTCGAATCCCGAAGTGCCGAAAGCACCCAAAATCGGGCCCTTGGTTTTGGCGTCTGGTCACAAGGAGCAGGCCTGGAGGATGGGTGCTAGCATTTATCATTCTGTACAAAAGGGGGGCCAAAAGCGCCGAATTGATTTTCAGAGGGAGGGGGCACTGTGTTCTCCAGACGCCGATTTGACGTGATCTAAATCCCGGTTTCCGCTTGGAGTAAATGAAGGCAAAAATGGATGGTTGAAACCTCTTTTCATTCATTGAATATGAGATATGGAGGGTCTGGAAAGCGGTCTATTCGAACAAGTTCTATGTACTGATTATACAAAGAGGCCATGCCGAAGTCCTAGATTAGACAGAGAAGTATGCACACGCCATTTTGGCCTTTAATGTTTTGGCTACCACCCCTGCAAAGGCCATGCGAAGTTAAGGTAGCGTCTGTCATAGGCACACGGTCATCCTGAGTCTGCATGCGCAGAGTGTCAGAAGACATGCAGACGCAATATTTTTAATGCAGCGTCTTGTTTTTGCTGCTGTAGTTGTTTTTACTATATGTAGGTGTTTTCGCCATTTTTGTAAGGGTGGATGGTTGAGATAGGCTCCCGATTGTAAAGTTTTGTTGCAGCGATGGTCGCTCTGGTTAATGTATAAGGCATTTGAGACTTCTTACTTTATAGATGTCATCCTCTTTTTCCATCTCTTTGTTTATTGTGTTAGAACAGCTCGGAATTGGAGGATCCAGTCGAGTTGCACTATTGTAGGATGATGTAGGTTGGATCACTGCAATAGTCACAACGTTTCTAATCAGTTCTTGTGTTTTCTCAGCGCTGGAATGGCTTGGAATTGGAGGATCCAGTCGAGTCACCCTTCATCTCCTTGAAACTCTGGACCAAGAGGATCTTGGCTTGTGAGTTTTTCTTCTTCAAGCTTCTGAAGGCCTGTTGCTCGAGGAAGTCTTGCTCACCCTTCTCACAAGTCTTCCATCTACCACCCTTTAATCAACTTACTGACGGAAGTTGGATCAAGACCTACCTTGCTTTTTACATACCAGACCCTGGTTCCTGTGTCAATGCTTCTTTCCTGGGTCTCTTTCCATTCGACCACCCCCATTTATTAAATTGTGAGAATAAAAACTGATGGGCATCGGGCTCTGCTCCTGCAAGCAATCCAGGAGTGACTTTCGTTGCCAACATTTCTGGCGCCATTGCCGGGGACGAAGTTGAAGATTTTCCCTGGGCAGAACGACATTGAGCCTCTGATTCTGAAGGTGCATCAGAAATAAGAGCCCTTAAAGATTTCTACTGTGCACCTGGCGACTCCACTGTGGCGACTCCATTGTTTCCACATCACTGTTTTATCTTTGACTATTGTTAGCACACCTGAAATCTGACCCTAAGGAGCTTTCTCGAGAAGGTTTCATCAGCTGCTTTCTCAGCCTGAGAAGCTTCCTGGGGTAACGACAATGTTAATATCTGGCCTTTGATGGTGAACAAGGACCAGGCACATGTGAAGTTGCGCATCTTTCACCTGGCGACCCCATGATTCGAGGATCGATTGGCGACTCCACTGTTTCGATATGGAGAAAATTATGGCTCAAAGATTTGTTTTCTGTGATTTTTCCCAGATAGTTGGGTTTCCTAATGCACTTCCTGATAGAGACCAATGGGAATATTTCCTCCCTGAATTTGATGCAACAAGTTGGGACGAACCAGCTGATCATTTACTGGACTTCCATGAGGCTATTCACTGACACAATATCACGCATGAGGATGTCCGGATTAAGCTCTTCAGGTATTCATTGAAGGGACCTACTCTCGAGTGGTGTCGATCTCTTCTCGCTGTGAGCATCCGTTCTTTAACAGGTTTTCATACAACTTTCAATTCATTTTGTAAAGACTACTATCCAGCTGATTGTTTGTTTGAAAACTGTTGTGAGGAGTTTTCTTCACTTCATGAAGCCTCTGCTGGCCCTAAAGACTAGGTCCATGATGAAGCTTTTACTGTGGAGGAAAGCATTTTCCAGGAAAATGTGGAGGTGTTGAATGATATTAATTGTGTTAGCCCTAGAATGGAAGCATCTGACATCATATCATATGCCTCTGTTCTTTTAGATGTTCATAACGATCAACATGCCTCTTGTGGAAATTGTGAGTTTATAGAGAAAATGTGGTCCATGGTAGATGACTCCCCTGGATATTGGGTTGAAGCAGATGTTCCTAGCTACCCTGCTTATGACGACGAAGACCTCCCTGTTTTTAAAGAAGAGATGGTTGTGGAGGAGGATTTTTCTCTTTTCCTTCAAGGGGTTTCTCATGATACATTTTTACCTGGGATTAAAGAGAAAAGGATTATGTATGGGAAACCAGAAGCAGCAGGTCCCACTGTCCCTGAAACATAATTTTTTGACGGGATCACTGTTCTAGAGGAGGGTCATATCAATGAAGGACAACCCCTTTTTGATGTATATTATAGTGATGATGAGCAACAAGCTTATCCTGCATTTGATCACTATAAAGATACTGGAGAGCCAGTCAACAAGCAGAACCAGCCCATGGTCCCTATTTATGATGAATACGAATCTGACTCGGGGGAGAGCCAAGAAGAGGAAAAGGAGCCAGAGGAACAATTGAGCACATATTTCATTCCAGAGCCAATTAGCGAGCAGCTACCGCCTGAGATCAGTGAGCCTACGTTAGTTGTCCAGTCACCTGTTCTTATCAAAGATATTCAACCACATGTGAGCAACTCTGTAGCAGAGGAGGCTGCCTCTCACCAATTTTCTGAAATTTTCCACTCATTCTATGACCCTGTCGGCGAATACATGGAGTGGCATGTCCTTTATGCCTTGGAGCCACCCTATTTCATATCAACTTCAGCCTGTGAGGAGAATTTGAAGAGTGTAGCCATTCTGTTGTCACGGTTACACTATCTGCTGGTGATCATCAATAGAAGGAAGGAGCTTCTATCCAGGAAGCTGCTCAAATGGCTATGGTGGAAGTTTTCTTTCACCTAGCCCATGTAAAATATTTTATTAGAATTAGGAATGTATATAAATAAGCTCTTTTGAGCATGTATCTTGTTTTTTTTTACTTTTACTTTTTCGGCCCATATTTTCAGCAGGGGGTGTTTTGAGCTTGACTCCATAGCCCAACAACAAGGCACTGGAACTGCAAAATGAGTTCTTAGAGCATCACAAGGACGACTATATCCCCCATGGAGCCTAATGTTAGCAACATTTCTTGTATAGGGGTATTCCCCTCTCTGATTTTAGGCCTCTGGTGTAAATGCATAGAAGTGGGGTTTGAAAGACGGTTAGATGTGTTTTGTTCAAGGGCCGCAACCATAAGCGCCAAGCGCAGCTCACAGAAGAAGTCCATTTCGGGCTTAAAATCAAGTGAGCGAGCAGTCTGATTTCAATGGCAAGGATCAATTGACGAAGCAGATCGATGATCATCGGGTTTTCGGGGCTATCAAGTTGTCCGGGATTTAGCACGAAGGGTAGCGCCCATAGTTCAGGGAAAATCTAGGTCGTCTGATCCAATCGGGACAGGTGGCGGCCAGTCGGCGTACCAGGGATCGATGTTTCGAGAGACAAGGAGCCTCCCATTCTTTACAGTTGAAATCGTCGATCGACAAAACGCCGAAAGCACCTTTGGAGCCGAGCCCACGGTCTTAGCACCAGGTCACGTCAAGCGAGCCTGTGGATGAAGTGGGCCCCCTTTTAAATAGCGGATGCTACCTCACCCGTTTATCTTAAGGACACGCGGCGCACATCCGTGCCATGTCGACATTCGGGAATTCAAGGAGTAAGCGTTCCTCGTCATTTCACCTCTCGAAACCTCGAATCTCGAAGTGTCGAAAGCGCCCAGAA
Organism: Picea engelmannii; assembly: GCA_009831015.1. Taxonomy (NCBI): domain Eukaryota; kingdom Viridiplantae; phylum Streptophyta; class Pinopsida; order Pinales; family Pinaceae; genus Picea; species Picea engelmannii. The sequence continues at coordinate 17,450 of ML828488.1, read as the reverse complement.
TCGGGCCCTTGGTTTTGGCGTCTGGTCACAAGGAGCAGGCCTGGAGGATCAGTGCTAGCATTTATCGTTTTGTACAAAAGGGGGGCCAAAAGCGCCGAATTGAGTTTCAGAGGGAGGGGGTACTGTGTTCTCCAGACGCTGATTTGACGTGATTTAAATCCCGGTTTCCGCTTGGAGTAAATGAAGGCAAAAACGAATGGTTGAAACCTATTTTCATTCATTGAATATGAGATATGGAGGGTCTGGCAAGCGGTCTGTTCGAAAGAGTTCTGTGTACTGATTATCCAAAGAATCCATGCCAAAGTCCTCGATTAGACAGAGAAGTCTGCACACGCCATTTTGGCCTTTAATGTTTCGACTATCACCCCTACGAAGGCCATGCGAAGTTAAGGTAGCGTCTATCATAGATTCACGATCATCCTGAGTCTGCATGCGCAGACTGTCAGAAGACATGCAGACACAATGTTTTTAATGCAACGTCTTGTTTTTGCTGCTGTAGTTTTTTTTAGTATCTGTAGGCGTTTTCGCCATTTTGTAAGGGTGGATGGTTGAGCTAGGCTCTCGATTGTAAAGTTTTGTTGCAGCGCTGGTCGCTCTGGTTAATGTATAAGGCATTTGAGACTTCTTACTTTATGGATGTCATCCTCTTTTTCCATCTCTTTGTTTACTGTGTTAGAATAACTCGGAATTGGAGGATCCAATCGAGTTGTACTGTTGTAGGATGATGTAGGTTGGATCAATGCAATAGTCGCAGCGTTTCTAATCAATTCTTGTGTTTTCTCAGTGCTGGAATGGCTTTGAATTGGAGGATCCAGTCGAGTCACCCTTCAGCTCCTTGAAACTCTGGACAAAGAGGATCTTGGCTTCTGAGTTTTTCTTTTTCAAGCTTCTGAAGGCCTGTTGCTTGACGCAGTCTTGCTCACGCTTCTCACAAGTCTTCCATCTACCACCCTTTAATCAACTTACTGATGGAAGTTGGATCAAGACCTCCCTTGCTTTCTACATACCAGACCCTGGTTCCTGTGTCAATGCTACTTTCTTGGGTCTTTTTCCATTCGACCACCCGCATTTATTAAATCGTGACAATAAAAACTGATGGGCGTCGGGCTCTGCTCCTGCAAGCAATCCAGGAGTGACTTCTGTCGCCAACAAAAGTTATATATTCTTTGTCCTTGTGGGCTATTTAGAAAAGGTAAGCTCGTTGTTCTAGATTTTGGTTGGGTTAAACAACGACCTTCATATTTTTTTTACCCCATTTCTTGATTGTGAGAGTATTACAGGTTCCATTCTCTTTTATTATTTTGTAAGGAATTATCAATATGTTGAGGAAAAGAAGATAGTAACGTTATTTTTTTAGATAATGTGATTTAAAATTGGGTTTTTAGTGTTGACATTTAATACAAAAATGACGTGTTACTAGATGTTACATTATGTGAAAACTAACATGTGTTGAAACCCTAACAACTTAAATGAGTGCATCATCGCGCATACATAAAATGTAAAGACA
>ML828487.1:82227-92738 GCA_009831015.1 Picea engelmannii | reverse complement strand
TTGAATTAAAATTTGTTGTAAAGTGTTATGTTGTTTATATATGTTATATCATCTTTATTCATTTGATGAAATTTGGAGTTGAGTTGTTGTCCATATTAGCATTCTAATTTGTCTTTTTATTTGTGAATCATTTCCAATTCAGTTTAAGTTAACTTAGTTATTTTCCATGTGTTATAATCTAGTCATCATGTGTATAGGTTGTGCTTGTCACAGTTGTTGTTGTTGTAGTTGCATTAATTTTACTAGTGTGTGATTGGATCAAGTTGGTATCAAATCAATGCTTCATACAAAGTTATTAGATTTATACACAATTTATTGTAAAACATCACTCTTAGACAAAGAAAGAAATGGAGGAAGATTATAAAATATTATTAAACTACTTAAGGTAGGATTTTCAATTATTAATAACAATATTGGATCCACGAATTGATAATTGATGAATATATTTGTTTTACATCAATGTAATCATATTCTGTTAGAATATTATAGGTTTTTATCCACCAAAATTCCTTTGGGAGTAATCCAAACCGAAAACTAATAAATATTGGAGAAGGTTCATTATTGAAACTGGATTCCTATCTCAAAATGGGAACCAAGGTGGAGATTTCTACCTATGACAGTTTGATGCTTGTCACATGACGATGAATATTAGTCGAGGTAGCTAGATTCCTTTTATGAAGAATGTCAATTCATTGATGAAGACAAAGTTAGCTTCTTAAAGTTGAAAATGCACTTGAAGAAGCATTGATATGGTGGGAGAATTTAAGTGATCATAGTGTGACCCTTGGCATCACAAAAGTACAGTTGTCATAGGATGATTTCAAAGTTGTTACCAATGACAAATTCCATCTATTCAATTAAAGGAAGGAAAAAATGATATTCCCTATGATATAATCCCAACTAGATAGTAGATGCCTACATATAAGAATTCAACCACAACACAATTCATATTAGAGTGATGGGTGAAGAAGAAAAGTTGGTGGCAATGTTCATTAGCAGAGAAACCATGCCAATTATGAAATGTCAATCCAATATATGCACTTGAGTTGAAATCCCTTTGTGCCCTTGAATGATGGATTTTATAATGTATTTTATGTAGTCTTTTAGGTATGTGTGTGCGCTCTATGCACCTTTATAGGATGATATATTGTAGTCCTTGTTGACAATATTTTGTGTATGGTTGGTACGACATCATCATTAGTTGATGGGAAGTATAGTGATAGAAAAATCAATTTTACTCTACTAAGCTAATCAAGAAATATAGTAGCGAGGGCCTGATAAAGAAGGGAAGAGAGGAACATGTAAATTGCACTCCTAGATGAATCTTCCAACCTTCAATGAATGAGCAAGAAGAGGAGATACAACTCCAACAATCTTGTACACAAGAAAGGAAAAAATACCTTCTCTTTTCTACAATAGAAAAACCCTAGATCTCACTAAAAATGAAGTAGAATCCTTATAGATATACTTGAAAGATTCACTGTGTGAAAAAAAATCATTCAAGTAAAAGACATTAAACCAATGCAAGAATATATGGGGTGGGGGGCGCACACCAGGGGTAGAAATGGGATTATATCAAAGTAGTAAATATTACATAAAGGAGATGGCCCCAAATCCTTTCTCCTTGGGTTCATTCCTCTTAGAGGATCTCTCTAGTTCAAAGGTATTCAATGTCAACCTCCAAGAGTTCTCCTCAAACCTATACAAGAGAATTGTGGAAGTGGATAAGTTGCAAATTGGGCATTCCATTGTGAGAAGAGAAGAAAACAAATCCAAGATCTGAAACTATCCAAACTAACAAAAAATTGAGATCTAAATAAAATCCATCCAAATCTATCAATCCCATGTGAACGAGCCCTTTTATAGGCATCTTGATCCTTCTAGGGTTTTCACATGAAGAATAAGTCCATAATCTAGAACAATCATGAGATATCTACTCTTTGGGTTCACCAATGGTGATCAAATTGGACTAAATCAACTAAGGAGTGCTCCCTGATCAAGTTGGACCAAATAAAAGTCACATGCATGGTACTAGCGTTGTTCTATGCCTTGCATGTAACTTTCAAGGGAAATGTTGTGCCCATAAAAAAAATCAAGGAAAATGCATAGTATTTCCAAAGTTTTGGGACGAATTAGGATACTCCATAGAAAATAGTCCACATAATAATGCACTATGGGGCCAATACTACTTGGTACATTTTATTCCAAGGAAAACCTCATGGTATTACCCCCTTCCCTGAAAAATACAGATGGAGGGAAACTCATCTATCAACTTGTTGTGCTAGCAACAACCCCCCTTTATTATTTTTTGAACTTCATTTCATTGAAGGATAACATAGTATGGGACCCCCCCTAAGTGTATTCTAACTTTCTGCTCTCTTTTCAATCTTGTTTGATTTTGAAGCTTGCATGCCCATTTCTATCTAACCTGGCCAACTCTTTTTTCCTTACAATTTTTTTAAAGTCACTAGTGCTGACCTTGCTTTATCAATTCATAAATTTCCTTCAAAATGTGTTTCACCTAAAAAAAATATTTCCAGCAATAAATGTTGTATCATTGAGAAATTATTTCCAGTATTTTTTTTCTCAATGACATATTGCCCGAATAAATATTTTTCCTCTAGTAAAATAATTTCTTCTTTTTTTTTCACAGAGAAAGTTTCTCATTTATATTCAACAATATATAAAGTTTTTACAGAACAGCAAATATAATACCCAGAATAATTTTACCGACACATAGCTTCCCCAAAAATATTTTTTCAACGACATATCACTCCACAAAGTTATTTCCTCCAGTAGATGTGGCTTTGAATATTTTTTCTCTCAGTGATATATCGCCCCTTGATACTTTTCCTCAATGACACATCGCTCAAACAATACTTTTTCAGGTGATATGGTGCTTCCAAAAAATTTCTCGCTCGTGACAAACTTGTATCACACCACTCAAGTGATTTCCCACATGCGAATCATTGATTTGACACATTTTAAATTTTGTACAGTCTTTTGAAATTCACACCGAATGGTCATATCATAATATAAAACCCCGTTCTCCCCCTATTTTTCACACCATATCATAATATAAAACCCCGTTCTCCCCCCTATTTTTCAAGAGTTTTTAAACCGGTTAAACAATACCCATTTACATAGTATCTTTTAACCCAATCTGCCTCGCCACTCCCACGTCCATCCCAAGTTTAAATGACTAGGTTCGACCCCATAGACCCTGGGAGCACGTAGATGACTCGTTGGAAAACCTGCCCTTATCACAACTAAAAATCTTGGACCCACTCCCTCTTCAAAGCTAGAAAGAATCTATAATATTGTGTGAATGATACGCTCGTAACCATTGAAACAAAGGTTTTTAATCCCGATTGATGGCATGACGAGGTCCTATAATATCACTCCTCCACATTGACATTCATAATTTTCAAGATACCAATTATTCTAATTTTTTCTATTTATGATATGGGTGGATTACAAGAACAAGCATGGCCACTTACAAGAGAAGAAGTGGCAAAGATCAAATTCAAACAGAACCGGAGGCATCTATACACTCCAAATAAATTTCTATTTGGGTACCTTAGAGAGTAACTAGCGCAATAATGAAGGAACATTTAGTGGTGCCTTCCAAAGTTCTTTCTTGCTCACCTTAAAAAGAGATATGGAAACTTTGTCTATTTGGGTACCTTAGAGAGTAACTAGCGCAATAATGAAGGAACATTTAGTGATGCCTTCCAAAGTTCTTTCTTGCTCACCCTAAAAAGAGATATGGAAACTTTGTCCTAGGACTCAACAGTTTATGAAATCACATTAGAAAGTATGTTGTTTACAATAGCAATATTGATTTCTACTTATCATGAAGTGTTGGAAGCCTACGTTCAAGACAAAACTGAGGGACGTTTGTGAAAATTAATTTTGATTGTAAAATAGTATGTAAAGTAGGAAAAGAAAAAATTAGGGAAAACCCACAGTTGTAACTATTGAAGTCAAAACATCCTAAGAAAGAGTTGTAAAATCAACTATATATGCCAAAGATCATCCACTTAGCAAGGGCTCTTACTTTTTGTAATTTTTGGAACTACTTATGGGATTTTAATTAGAAGAGGATTTTAATTAGAAGAAGCCATCGTGACCATTTTGAAGGAAAAACAACTTGGTGTATGTCATCTATATGTTGTGAACTACTTCTAGTTTATGTGTTTTCATCTTCACTATTGGAAGGTTATGTTATTCATTTGATAAACTATTCTCCTATGAATAATGTAGCTTTGCTTCTTATTTCTCTTCCAACAATTTTGTTCTGAGATGATAAATTGATAGTGTTGAATGAGTTTGTTGTCTTAGACTAATATGTGCACATATTTCATTAGTGTATTATTAGCATTTGCTCTTCTCTAACAACTGGCTATTTTGGAGTACAAGCAGGGGCTTACTTTTAGTATTTAGATTAGATTTACTTTCAAGTTATAATATGTTTACTTTCAGTATTTAGATTAGTTCATATTGCAAACTACATTTTTCATATCATTACCCCCATACCCATTCATATCTAGTAATGGTAGATGTGTCTGAATATAGATGGGTATTCTATACCAAATGGTGTGAGGTCTATTTGGGACTTGACACTGGGGAGTACCCCTGTCTGTTGAAGGGAATTATGCCCACATCAACACAACCATCATAGTGATTGGTAACCTTGAATGACATAACATGTTTGAATTTATGACCTATGGTCTCACCATCAACAACATGCCTTGGGCAGATGGTTCAACTAATTGAACTAACCCTCGTAGCTAAAACTACTTGGTACATGCAATATAAAGTCCAATAATAACATATTCCCCCTAATGTATGAGGTATGTAGAGAATTGCACGATGAAATACATTATGATGTTTGTTCATCAAAATGTACATTTGAGAGCCTACGGAGGAAGACACCACCAGATAGAGGACAAGCAAACCACCTACAATCACAACAAAAGGTAAGATAATCATCATTTATTTCATGAGTTGAGCATCCCCGTGCTCATGTGTGAGTCAAGTCAAGTACAAAATTTGAGTGGATCATAGAACAACAAAATGGGAAGGCCATGATGTAGCATACCCATGCCCACCTCCCTTGGTTATCACACCACTCCATTAGAAATTCTCTTCTCTCTCAATTGGAATTTACCAGTGGTGAGTCCAATCTGTTATCTCATATCCAATTTAAACATGCAATAAAATTTCATAATTCATATTGACTATAATTGCAATAGAATTAAACATGCATCAACAATTTCCCAAATTTCTATAACAAAGATTTTAACCACGTGAAATATTTACAAAAGGATTCTTATCCAATCACACAATTAATCATTCTAGTAAAGTATTCAAACATTATCAACTAAATACATGAAATAACATAGAAAAATATAGATAAAATCATTTTTGATAGAGATAATTATAACTCCTTCCTAGTTCTAGCATCATCAATCATACCCATAGAGCCAATTCCATAGAATTCACATGGATGCATCTTAATCTATGCAACAAAGGATGAATTGTGCAATATACAACTAGAACATATTGAAACTCTGCATACTTTTTATTTTGAAACAATCCATGACATATTCATAGAAAAATATCATACCAGATTTGCATTCACAAATTTAAACACATAATCTTCACACACAACAACAACCATAAGAAATAATTATCATCATATAAATAATAATGACAGAGTTATTTGTTCAATAGTGAAGCACTTGGGGAAACAACAACATATGAACAATTTTCCTCCCATCCATAGGCACCATCTCGTGCAGGTGCCACCTCTAATTCGAGTAATGAAGCAACACGGGTGAATTTGGCAGTTAGAGACCTCAAAAACAATCCTAACCTAGTCTGTGACATAAATGTACTTTTTTTTTCAAGGAATGGTTTTTCTCATTATATGGGTTGATATATTTCCACTGATGGATTGCTTTCATAAAATGGAGTTTGTATGCAAAATTTATGGCCCTAATAAGGTAACAGTTCCAATATTCCCAACAAGTCTAAGTGGTGACCATGTCAACTCACCATAATTTGAATATGGGGAGTTAGTAAGTGTGGGAATCCACCAGAGACTTCCAGAAGAATCATGGATATTCTAAGAGGGTTTCAAAACTATAAATCTAACCCTAATTCTACCTATCAAAATCCTAGTAGGAGGGGAAAGGGTTCAATTTTTCATTAGTGATTGGTTATTCCATAGTATGAGTAATAGTGTGGAGGAGATACTAATATAGAAAAGAGAGAGAAGTCATCTATAGAGGACTCTAGCAGACCATAGTGTCTCTTGGCTTCACAATAATCTTTCACTTATTTGTATTATGTATTGTAATCTCCATTATAGAAGATGAAAGACACAATCCTTCATTCCTTATAAGTCTACATCTTACCTTCCATAGAAGGTTTGGCACCAGACGCACAAGAATAATTACCAGAGGACATATTTATGAAAAACAAGATCATAATAACCAGGAAATATCAACAAGAACTTTGGTAGGAGGAATTGAAGGGTCAACAATCAACCAAGGCTAAATGATACTCCAAGGAGAAAGTTGACAGTTTTTTCCTCATCTCCTTAAAAACTAAATATTTTGGAGATCAAAAGACTCCCAAAAAGGGGAAGGATGATCCAAATTGGACCTAAATAGTTACCATATGAATTAATATATTATTTAGGGAAAGGAATATTCCATTTATGACCAGTTTGGATTAGTTTGGCTCAAAACCTAAACTACACTAACATGCCAACACAATAAATCCTTTTTTTAAGGGCCAAAGAAGTGAAATTTGGAGTACCTAACATCAAGTACATAGGTCATGGGAATTTTTTTCTCATTCCATGGGTTGATATATTTCCAAGGATGGATAATTTTTACAAAATGAAGTTTGTATGCAAAAGTTATGGCCCGAACGAGGTAATGAACCAAATATTCCATGCAGGTCTAGGTAGAGACCATGTCAACTCACTATAATTTGAATACAAAGAGTTAGTAACATGTGGGAATCCACTGGAGACCTATATAATAATCATGTAGGTTCCAAGAGGGTTTCAAAATCATAAACCTAGCCATTATTCTAGCTATCAAAAACCTGTTAGAAGGAGCAGAAAAGGTTCACATTTTCATTAACTACCAATTTTTCCATAGTATGAGTAGGAGTGTGGAAGAGATGCTAACAAAGGAGAGAGAGAGAGAGAGAGAGAGAGAGAGAGAGAGAGAGAGAGAGAGAGAGAGAGAGAATATTCAACCATAAGGATCATTTATAGCAGACTATAGTGTCTCATAGCTTCATAGTGATGATGATGATGGTTAACATCCACAAAGACCAAATTTGGTCTGTCGGACCTTAAGAAAGGTAAGGAATTACTTGGTTTGCTTAGATATTATTCTTGTGCTTGGAAATCTTTAAGAGAAACATTCATAAATCACCATAGTTTTGATGAGCTTTTTTTTGTAAATAAAAATGTATTTCCTTAAAGAGTTTTCATAACAGTAGACATGGCGAAGTGTGCCACCTGTTCTACCATACATGCGGAAACCATAAAAGGTGGCCAGAAAAACAAGCAATCATGTTTTTTGTTCACATTTGAGAAGATCTGGTAAACAAAACTAGTCCTAAGCATAACTGTAATTGTGGCTTCTCTGGACTTGGAAACATAACAACATAAGAGAAAAATAAACAGTAGGCGAACCCGTGTTGCCATCAATGTTGGGAGAGTGTGGCCGTGCAGGAGCGAACATGTAAGGTTGGCAGCATGTCGGGCACCTTCGCTTGGGAGGCTCACTTGATAAATAATCGAACAAGGAATCCAGGTGATGATTGAGGATATCTTGGTGATGAATATGATTGTCCATGTCTTGTCACATCTCGAAGATGAGCTGCAGATGTTCTTTCGAGAACCTATGAGTGTTGGGCGTCTCTGACTCAGAATATGTCATAGGTTGAGGCTCATTAAAAACTTGCATTGTCGCCATAGTTCTTTCTTCAAGCCATGCTGGAGGAGTCTCTTGCTCAATCGGAAAACCTACCAATTCTTCCACAGGGTCGACACTTTGAGGCAGTCGTCCAGAAATGCACGGGGGTTCCTGAAGGTCCGAAGCAGAGAGAAGGAGAGAGTCTGGAGGGGATTTGGGGGGAACTTGAAGAATCTCTTCCTCTACATAATTCATGGCATTGTCTTTGACAACCCAATTTTGAACAAACAAGGGAGGACTAGTAGGTCTTATGGAAGGGATGGGAGGAGGAGTAAGAACCCAAGAGGGACCAGGTCGACGATGTTGGGCCACAAAATTGTAATAGGTCGGCCTGTGCTTTGGCTTGCCCCATTCACGCGGCATTGGAGAGGAGGGGACGAGAACAATAGCCCAATTGTTAGGAGACCACCAAAAGGGGGAAAGACTAGGAAAGGAATAGAAACCGGATGACCAAACTAGAATAAAATGGAAATAGCCATACCTTACCTCCATAAAAGCAGCTGAAATGACAGGGAAAATCTCCTTAAAGACTGAAATGATGGATCTTGGCGTCCACGTACTTGCTCTGCGAGACCTCATCCTTTGTTGTGTGTGATCCATTAAAACCTCCGCCTTACGCATGCATATTACCATCCTTCCTAATTGATCCGGGGCAGGATCTTTTATGATTATGGTTGAGTTTTAACTTGCATGAATATTTTAACCATTTGAGAATTTAACGAAAGAATGACGAAAGAAGAGGATTATATCAGTCAAATACACATATGCAGATCTGAAAACAATAATGAACAACAAACCATAAGAACGCAGGTTGATAACGGAGTTCGACACAATGTTTGCCTACGTCTCCAGGCCTTTTTCCTGTGGGGGAGGCTTCTTTATTTCTGCTCAAGTGCTCAAAATTACATCTCAGCAATGCCCAAAGGCTACAAGACTGATCTGGTCTTGTTGACTCAGATCTCTAGAACCCAATGCAAGAAACGGCATGCCAAACTGATGCTCCAAGCTCCCAGAAACGATCGGACAGCGTTTCCACCTCAAAGGCTTCCCTGCAACAAACTGACTTTGGCTTGGCCTTCCAACAGCATAACTCTGCAAAAATGACTGTCCCTTGGCCTCAAGCAGGCCTGGTTTATATAGGAATGGAGTTGGTTTCTCATCCCCAACTTCCTCCAAGAATCTGGCCTCCAAAAATGCCTAATATCCCCCAAAAATGGAGAAAATCAGCTAATAATAGGCTTAATAAATTAATAAAAGCCAAATTTTTGTTAAAAACCCACTTATTTTAAAGTTTTGGGCCAAATGCGCGCGCAACCCCCCTTTTGGCGCGCCACCAAGTCATATGGGGCCTCCACATGGCCACGCGCTGGTCTACCTGGCACTAGCACCTTTATTCCCGGCGCTAAACCTGGTCACATGGCGTAGACAATAGGACCCGTGGCCCGAACCATGGGCTAACGGTTAACACAATTCCCGCGCCCGTTTGATGGTTGTAACCCCGCGCTCCCGGTTCCGTCGTGGTCGCATGGCATGTGCAACGGTCGCGTGACAACCGCCGAGGGCTGGGGCTAAGCCCCGGCCCTTTCCGTTACCGCCCATCCATTAAACCGTAAACAAAAGCATTTCCGGCCGAATGCTATACAAGTCCGACCGGTCGCCAAGTTGGTTAGCCCGGAGTTGTTAAGTCGTTCGCTCCGGGAGGTCGCGGGTTCGACCCTGGCCGAGCCCCACAAATTTTTAAACACATAAACCAACAGCCAATATTGGGGTGCCACGTGGCAGCCCAGGATTGGGCCACGTGGCACCCTTAAAAACCAATCGGATAATGCCACGTGTCAACACGTGATTCGCCCACCTGTCTGCCAAGTCAACTGCCACGTCCTCGACCGTACTGCCACCTGTCCCTGCCGCGTCAGCACATCCGTACGCCCTGTCAGCTCGCCACATCATCCGATGACGTTAGCGTGCCACGTGTCACCCTGTGAGTGGTGACACGTGTCACCTCATAACTGGCCGACGTACGCCCAAAGTGCCAAATTCACCTGACACGTGTCGCGTCCTGGTGATGCCACGTGTCCTCTGTACGGACCTGCCACGTGTCGCTCTCTGATTGCTGCCACGTGTCGTCATCCTTGTCTGCCACGTGTCACCTTCTAGTTGGCCCACGTCAGCTGTACGGACTGACACGTGTCTGTACGGACTGTACGGACAGGTACAGTCAGCATCCAAAATTTTGCATGTTTGGCTTTTCGGACAGAACGCGATATCTTCTCCATACGGGCTCTGTTTGACATAAAAATTATACCACCGGAATCAGGAAGACGAGATGGACGCAATGGCATGGGTTTCGTCGCATTCTGAGCACTTTCATTTTTGAGCATTTTTCAAGCCCTATCAGGCTTCTGGATCTGTTTTCAGATCACACCTCCCCACAACAAGACCTTTTGGTCCCCAAAAGGTTACTGACCAGTTAACAAGCTCGGGATAGGCCACCCGGCTTGT
>ML828487.1:71476-82127 GCA_009831015.1 Picea engelmannii | reverse complement strand
AAAACTGTCACCATCTCCGACATAGCATGGAATGTTTTCCGGAAATCTTTATCTTCTTGAGACATCCCTTCATCCGATGCCATCTTCCCTTTGAAAGAAGCTCTCTTTCTCAATCCAATTAATGGATTCTCTGCAACAAGCTCGCCTTCACCACGCTGCAACTTTTTCCTGGTTATCATGCAACTCAAATCCAAACATCAACTTAGCTCTGATACCAATTGATCTGGGGCAGGATCTTTTATGATTATGGTTGAGTTTTAACTTGCATGAATATTTTAACCATTTGAGAATTTAACGAAAGAATGAGGAAAGAAGAGGATTATATCAGTCAAATACACATATACAGATCTGAAAACAATAATGAACAGCAAACCATAAGAACGCAGGTTGATAACGAAGTTCGGCACAATGTTTGCCTACGTCTCCGGGCCTTTTTCCTGTGGGGGAGGCTTCTTTATTTCTGCTCAAGTGCTCAAAATTACATCTCAGCAATGCCCAAAGGCTACAAGACTGATCTGGTCTTGTTGACTCAGATCTCTAGAACCCAATGCAAGAAACGACACGCCAAACTGATGCTCCAAGCTCCCAGAAACGATCCGACAGCGTTTCCACCTCAAAGGCTTCCCTGCAACAAACTGACTTTGGCTTGGCCTTCCAACAGCATAACTCTGCAAAAATGACTATCCCTTGGCCTCAAACAAGCCTGGTTTATATAGGAATGGAGTTGGTTTCTCATCCCCAACTTCCTCCAAGAATCTGGCCTCCAAAAATGCCCAATATCCCCCAAAAATGGAGAAAATCAGCTAATAATAGGCTTAATAAATTAATAAAAGCCAAATTTTTGTTAAAAACCCACTTATTTTAAAGTTTTGGGCCAAATGCGCGCGCAGCCCCCCTTTTGGCGCGCCCCCAAGTCATATGGGGCCTCCACATGGCCACGCGCTGGTCTACCCGACACTAGCACCTTTATTCCCGACGCTAAACCTGGTCACATGGCGTAGACAATAGGACCCGTGGCCCGAACCATGGGCTAACGGTTAACACAATTCCCGCGCCCGTTTGATGGTTGTAACCCCGCGCTCCCGGTTCCGTTGTGGTCGCATGGCATGTGCAACGGTCGCGTGACAACCGCCGAGGGCTGGGGCTAAGCCCCGGCCCTTTCCGTTACCGCCCATCCATTAAACCGTAAACAAAAGCATTTTCGGTCGAATGCTATACAAGTCCGACCGGTCGCCAAGTTGGTTAGCCCGGAGTTGTTAAGTCGTTCGCTCCGGGAGGTCGCGGGTTCGACCCCGGCCGAGCCCCACAAATTTTTAAACACATAAACCAACAACCAATATTGGGGTGCCATGTGGCAACCCAGGATTGGGCCACGTGGCACCCTTAAAAACCAATCGGATAATGCCACGTGTCAACACGTGATTCACCCACCTGTCTGCCAAGTCAACTGCCACGTCCTCGACCGTACTGCCACCTGTCCCTACCGCGTCAGCACATCCGTACGCCCTGTCATCTCGCCACGTCATCCGATGACGTCAGCGTGCCATGTGTCACCCTGTGAGTGGTGACATGTGTCACCTCATAACTGGCCGATCGTACGCCCAAAGTGCCAAATTCACCTGACACGTGTCGCGTCCTGGTGATGCCACGTGTCCTCCGTACGGACCTGCCACGTGTCGCTCTCTGATTGCTGCCACGTGTCGTCATCCCTGTCTGCCACGTGTCGCCTTCTGGTTGGCCCACGTCAGCTGTACGGACTGACACGTGTCTGTACGGACTGTACGGACAGGTACAGTCAGCATCCAAAATTTTGCCTGTTTGGCTTTTCGGACAGAACGCGATATCTTCTCCATACGGGCTCCGTTTGACATAAAAATTATACCACCAGAATCAGGAAGACGAGACGGACGCAATGGCACAGGTTTCGTCGCTTTCCGAGCACTTTCATTTTTGAGCATTTTTCAAGCCCTATCAGGCTTCTGGATCTGTTTTCAGATCACTAATTGAATGTTGCACATACTGAATTGACAGGGAGTAAGGGTGGCGGTGGTGGGTGTTAACAATGCTCGGTGCATGTGTGTCAAATGTCACCCCATTCGGGGGATAGTTTTGATGAGTTAAAAGGTTAAGAAGGTCGGTATTGTAACAAATATTTTGAAGTTTTTATGTAATGTGGGTGTAAACGGGACATTCTAAGAGAAATTTATTTTCATCTTCAACCCTCTTAGTGTCACAAAGATGACAAATTATTTCGACCCATGGCGTTTTAGGAATTTTCCAATGACCTGTTTCATTATGGAGCCCATGAGATTTTGTTCTTATTTTAGCAATGTTGATTTTCTTCTTTACACTAGTCAAAATAGAGAAATAATTTTGATCTTCTAGATTAGGGTTGATCACCTCCTTATAGTATCTTGATTTTATTTTATCTTCTAATTCTTTATTGCACCACAATTTATAATTAAATTTAGATGCAATAATATTTTTAACATTATTTTTATTCTACAAAGTGACCTCTTCCTTGATTCCCCTATGGTTTAACCTAGACTTGGGATTTTTATGCCAACCATGCTCGAGTCGCAGGTGGTTTTGACTATAGTTTGAAGCAATCTTAGGAAGCATCTTGTAGTCCATGTTATTTATCTTTTTCTTGTACATTAGGTACCTAGTCATAGTTGTGCTCTCAATGGAGGAAAGAAACTTCTATGACGAGGATAAGATATGGTGTATTGCCTTTAATTTTAAGATCATAGGTTATAAAACACTTTTGTATTTTCTCTATCTTTATCCAATATTATCTAGAGATATTGTAGCCTCAAACTTCACAACCATATAAGATAATAGGAGTGACGAGTCTCAAATAGGAGTTTCTTCTTATCCCATAGCCAAAGGTCCACTAATTTACAACTATTTTCAAGTCCATAATAAGCTTTCCACCCTCTATTTGTCTTTTCCTCAATGTTATAACCCCAATTAAGCTTGTGATATAGATTGATTCTAAGATATTTGTATGAAGTCACTTCCTCCAAGCTGTTGTTTTCATACACAAAATTAATGTAAGTGATATTTTGGATTTAATTATCATAACCTTTGTTTTGTCAGTGTTAGTAGGCGTACATGTACTAGAGCAGAAATCCTTGAGAATTTCTTGTATTGTTTTGTATTATGTATTGTAATCTCCATTATAAAATAAGATGGAAGGTACAATTATGCATTCCTTGTAAGTCCAAGTCTTACCTTTCATAGAAGGTTTGGCACCATATGCACATGAATAATTAGTAGAGGACATAGTTCTACAAAAAAATACCAGAATAACCAAGAAGGTCGACAAGAACTTTAGTAGGTGGGATTGAAGGGTCAGCTACCAACCAAGGCTAAATGATACTCCAAGGAGAAAGTTGACAAATTGTTTCCTCTTCTCCCTCAAAACTAAATCTTTTGGAGACTGAAAGCCTCCTGAAATGGGGAGGGATGATCCAAAATGGATCTACATAGTTACCATATAACTTAACTGATTCTTTAGGAAAGCAATATTGCATTTGGGATCAATTTGGTTTAGAACCTAAACATTTCACCATTGGACCAAAATGGTAAATCCTCCAATTAAATCCAAAGAAGTGAAATTTGGGGTACTTAAGATCAAGTATTTAGGTCTTGAGATATTTTTTCTCATTCTATTGGTTGATATATTTCCAAAAATGGTTCATTTTCATAAAATAGAGTTCATATGTGAAATTTATGGTCCCAAGAAGGTAACGGTCCAAATATTCCCCATAGGTCTAAGTGGAGAATATGTTAGCTCACCTTAATTCAAATATGGGGAGTTAGTAATGTGTGGAAACCCACTAGAGACTTATAGAAGAATCATGGATGTTCCAAGAGGGTTTCAAAACCATAAACCTAGCCCTAATTCTAGCTATGAAAATATTAGTAGAAGGAAAGGAAAGAGTTCAGTTTTCATTAGCCACCAGGTATTCCATAGTATGAGTAAGAGTGCGGAGGAGATGCTAACATAGTAGAGAGAGAGAATTCATTTGAAGAAGATTGGTAGTATACCATAGTGTCTCACATCTTCATAGTAATATTGTACTACTTTTTATTTTATATTCTAATATCCATTATAAAAAAGATAGAAGACATGGTCATTCATTCCTTATAAGTCTAAGTCTTACCTTCCATAGAAGGTTTGGCACCAAATGCACAAGAATAATTACTAGAGAACATAGTTCTACAAAAGAAGATCAACATAACCAACAAGGGTGAATGAGAACTTTAGCAAGTGGGATTGAAAGATCAACTACCAACCAAGGCTAAATGATACTCCAATGAGAAAGTTGAGGAATTGTTTCCTCATATCTTTTTAAACTAAATATTTTGGAGACCAAAAGCCTCCCAAATGGAGAGGGATGATACAAAATGGATCTACATAGTTACCATATGACTTAATAGATGCTTTATATAATGGAATATTGCATTTAATATGGGTTTGGGCAAGTTTGGGTCATAACCTAAACACTGAAAAAATAGACCCACATGGTAAATCCTCTATATTCCCAACAAGTATAAGTAATGACTATGTTAGGTCACCATAATTTGTATATGGGGAGTTAGTAACATGTGGGAATCCATTAGAGACTTATAGAAGAATCATGAAGGTTCCAAGAAGGTTTCAAAATCATAAACCTAAACCTAATTTTAGTAAATGGTTCATGATGCAGGAGCGAAAACCCCCCTAAACCAAATTCGAAATCTCCAAGATTCCAGAAGGCGAATACCTGAATGTAGGGTGGCAAGAGGAGACGATTTTACCTCAAACTTTGTGTAAACTTGATAGGGTTTGTTGATTATTAGCATCTAATCATTGTATTAAGTATGATGTTTCTAGGGATAGATCGAGGATCGGATCTGAGATTATCTGATCCTCATATCCATTCTTATTTATATGTAATCCTTCTAGTGCAACAAGAGGTGGCCACCATGTAAAATCAAACAAGCCGAGAAGAAGGTCAGGCCAGGCCAGGCCCATGAGGCCGACCTTGTAATATTGAGCTCGAATATTAATAGAAAATTAAGTGTTTCATGTATTTATGCCTAGACGCATTTTACCTCGGTTTAAATCATGTTGTTGTATATACAAATTTGTCTCACCCATGAATCTAATTGTGTATGTGTTTGAGCGTGCATGCAGGTTTGAATGGTAGAGAGGAAAAATCGTATTCCCATGAGGAAGATGATCCATCACGAAAGATTTAAATACCGAAGATATGAGCACTTGAGAGATATCGATAGGAATGAGATCTAACTATCCACAGGAGAGAGATCGACGATTGGATGAAATTGCGGGTAGAAAGGCACAATCCTTGATTCCTTATTGGTTTTCTCATATGAGTTTCCAGAGTAAATTTTGTTGTCCAATGTGTGTTCATTTATATTATATTTATTTTTTTATGTCATTATGGTTAAAGAATCATATTGGAGTATTTTATTTTTGTTAAAGTATTAAAAATGCAAAAGATATAGTCACATAGTTGAGCATAGGCTTGTTGTAGTAGCTTTAAGTTTAGATTCGTTTTGGTGACCCAACCATTGGAATATCTAAGGAAGTTTGTAGATAAAAAAACTCCACTCAAAGGGTGATGTGTATGGTAAATATATAAATTGTAGGTGCATATATAAAGAAAACCCCCAAAAAATAAAAAATAAAAAGAAAGATAGGGAACGCAAGTACAAGATTATGCTATCATAGATATTGGATGAATATAATCTATAGTCATAAACAAAATAGTGAAAACCCATAAATCTAATATAAAGAGGATATTGGAAAACAAATGAAGTTCATGTTGATTAATTGGGTTTGTTTTCATTGATGTCAACCCTTGAAGAAAGTCCGATAGCGAATTCTAGTAGCACAAAGGTTTGGGTAATGGACCCAAGTGTGTTTGATGTATAATGGTATGCGTTTTGATATATTTGCAGGTAAGACTATTCTAGATGGATAGTACATGTCATGTCATTTCTGGTGGTATGTGGTGTTGGGATTTGGTGACAACAAATTCCTCTAATGATGGATTTGGATCCTATTATTCTGAGTTGGTTACAACCAAATAAACCAAGTTAGAATATGGATAGGGATTGCATTTAATAATCAGTGTATTGTAAATGTATAGAAATACATGTAAGTCCGTAGAGGCAAAGAGAGAGACAATGTGAGAACTTGCTAGTCTGTTGTAATCTCCATGATCAGAATAATAAGACAACCGATGCCTATGCTTGGTGGACGTAGCCCAACATTTGGGTGAACCACGTGAAATCCCTGTGTTTCTTATCTGTGTGTGATTGTTAATTATCATATGTGAATTGTGTTTTCCGCATTTGCAATTCTAACAAGTGGTATCCGAGTTGGTTGGAGGAGCATCAAATTATCGGAGGAGCCGCAGGAGTGAAATCTTTGAGAGGTGCGTCGAGTTCAACATCGTCGCAGGTCCCTCCTCTGGAAGGGTGCAACGTCATACTAGTAGAACTTCACGCACATTTGAAAACCTGGAATCACCTGTTAGGGTCCAAACCGACAAATAGGTAGATCAATATATTTGGATGTAATAAAGGTCAATATTAATAAGGCCTTTCAATAAAATAGAATAAAGCAGATGTAAGAAGACCTAATAGAAGCTTCCGCTTCTAGAAGGATCTTCCTCTAGATGCTTCTCTAGATATACATATTTAGTATAAATAAGGGTCGAGGGTATGAAAACCCTAGCTTGAAGATTATTGTAACAGAGCGTTGCTCGGTTGAAGGTTTCCCCCTCGAAGAGGCCTGTGAACATTGCTTTCTGAATCAAAGTGTTATTTCTGTTGTTGTTCTTATATCATTTCTGTGTTATTGTGGAGATTATGCTGGTTATATTATTGTTATTCTGCCATTTCTAGCATTTCATTTCTGTCCTGCATACTTTTTATATCTGGTATATTGCAAGTGTTATCAGAGCACTTTCCTTGGCAGAAATTGTGGGATTTTTTTTTTTTTTTCAGGGTAGAGACGTATTCCGACATCTTTAAGCCACAGAGATCTGTCATTACGCGCATAAACCCACGGTTGAGGGATTCATACATGCAGGAAATACAAGTGGTTCTTAAGCGCACATCTGTTGGCCACCCTTGTAACCCCTGTTGGTACCCCTTCGAGTGGTAGTGCATCAGACAACACTTGTGTACGGATCGACCTAGATTTCCTAAAGCCCTCTTTAGATAAACCTATCGGCTGTCGGACTGCTATAGTGTCACCGAGAACAACACTCGGGAAGATACTCTCTAGTACCTGGGTAGTCAGGTAGTACGGATAAG
Source organism: Picea engelmannii (assembly GCA_009831015.1). Classification (NCBI taxonomy): domain Eukaryota; kingdom Viridiplantae; phylum Streptophyta; class Pinopsida; order Pinales; family Pinaceae; genus Picea; species Picea engelmannii. Next base: position 74,786 of record ML828487.1, on the reverse strand, counting down.
GGTACGGTCTATCCTCCTTAGTTAGTGCCCTGAGATATTGGGTCGAGTACTACTGTTGGACCCTGCACGTATATCAGAGAGCTATAGCATAGGGCAAACCCTTATCTGTAGAACCCTTGAATACCTAACCCTTGGGGGACATAAACATACACAAATTAAAACAGACAAGATCTATTGTTGCGCAACTGTGTTCGGGTTGCCAAGTAAATGCGCATTTCTTTCTGGTTAAGCATTTGGGGATTTCATCAGTACAATATTCTTCAGACTGGAGTATAACTCCGCAGGTGTTGAAAAAAAAAAAAGTCTGGAAAAATTTTCACCATTATTTTAGACCTATTCCATTGGATTCATCTCTTCTCCCTCATCACATTCATCCATATCATTTTTCAGCAAAATTTTTGACCCCGCCCGCCCCTTTTCAGTTCACCCATCCTCATGGCCCATACACGTAGCCAAGACCTGGAAGCTCGATTCAACACCTTGCAATCTGGTTTCCTTGAAACCCAAAAAGAAGTGAAACAACTCAGTGCTACTATTGCCTCCATCGATTCGTCCATCAATGCTACCATCAATACAACCATGCAATCCTCAATGGAGAAAGTCAAACAAGAACTGACCACCCATCTTGAATATGTCTTTGCATCACTCTGCACCAAACTAAAGATCCCTACATATGACCATTTCTCTGAAGCACCTCCAAAGACTGAAGGTGAAAATTCCTCCCATTCCCATACCTTTCGGTCCCATCACTTTCAACGTGACATACGCCTTCCGCGGGTGGATGTGACCAAATTTGATGGCTCAGACCCCACTGGTTGGGTAACCCAAATGGAACATTATTTCTCTTTATACGGCGTTATAGATGACTTGGCCAAACTTCGGTATGGTGTTCTCCATCTAGATCAAGAACGTTGGCAATGGTGGCAATGGAGAAAAACTTTCTGTCAAGGGTATATTGCTTGGACCCAATTTGTGACTGAGCTTTATGAACGCTTTGACACGGACACCAACCATTTGGGCCATTTGAAAAAGTTGAAACAATCAGGACCAGTAGAAGACTTCATAGCTGCCTTTGAGCGCCTGGCTTTTTGAACAGATGTAACACCCTGTTTCCCCCAGTTTGTAAAAATAACTGGACTGGCCAAGAACTATGGCAAACTCATAAATGTGAATATGTGATGTAAATGGACCTTGAGTAAAAGGTCAATAAATGTGAATGACGTTATGAATTTTATTGCAGGACTACTGAGAGGGGATGTGCAAAAAAAGAGACCATGATGACGGTGGAAGGCACCTGGAAAGGTGGCGTTAACTTCCACCAAGAATTAATACCGTATTTGGACTCCACTGGCCTGGAGAACCAAAAGCGGCTCGCTGGCCCGGAATTAAATGTCTCGTAGGCTGGTAGGTAGATGGTTTAATGAGGGATGGGAGGTGAACTTCCCATCCATAGATCCGTCAGGCCTGATCAACGCGAGGGTAATCGCGCCACACGCAACATCGCAAGAGGATAAGGCGTGGGGTAGAAGTGATTGGGGGCAGACGTGAGGGGAGAACTCTGGAATTATGCAGAGTGAGTGATAGCAGAGAGGAAGGATTGCAACCTTTGCTCCTGGTCACTGGCAGATAGAGACGCAGTCTCACAGCATCGTGGTCTCAACTCAGGGGTGGCTAGTGGTAAATCCGTTGGGAGTCGCTAAGCCTACGGTTGGGTGGAAACGAGCACCCCTCTCAGCAGTTGCTTAACCCCTGGTGTTATTTCTGATAAGTGTTTTTCCTTTGGCATCTTGAAATATATGTATATGTTCATTCTGACGATTATGCCCATAAGCTGTGAAACTGTGAATGATTTCATTATAAGAAGGTCTGTATGGTATTTTGATTAGTACTAGTAGTTGTATATTTGTATAGAAGGACTATGTATGGCTTATGTCCTCATGAATTGTTATTTACATGCGTACTGATCTAACTCAGACTTCACGCTTGGTTCTCGGGAGGATGACACCCTTATATACCTCAGGTAGTACCCTGAGTAATTCTCCCCATAGAAATACCTTCCTTGAAAAGCCCATCAAGAACCGGGAAGGCGGTTGTGAAGGCGTAAGGCCTTAGTAACCCTGCATAAGGAGGAACGATCCTCTTGAAAACCAAGATGACAACATAGGGATGAGGTAACGAATCGACGGATGAGATCCCATCGGGAGATCTGTGGTCACTCATGACCGTTAGATTTGGTAAGAGGAACCTGGAAAGTTAAGTATCTTAACCTGATAAGTATTAATCGATGGACGAGATTTCGTCGGGGAATCTGCGGTCACCCACGACCATTAGATTAGTAGGAGGTAGTAGGGCGTTAAATACCTTACCACTTGGTTTTCCTGTGTCTTCGTGGGTAGCGAAGAGTTTAGGACCGTAGATCCCCAAGGTTCATGAGAGTATCTGGACCGTAGATCTTTTCCACGCCCAGGGAGTCGTGGAAGATTGCATGGGTAGGAACCATTATGAGTCGTCAGATCTTGGCTGAAAAACCCGACAGCCGTTGGATCTGTCAGGAGTTACCCGAGGGTTAAGACTCCAGTGTATAAGGGCGAAAAACCCCGAAGTAGATCTGAGCCATCCGACTAACGGAGGCCACGTGTCAATAGATCACCCATTTCGGGAATCACGGTATCGAGATTTCTGTTGACAAGAGTTCAGGATTTTCCATGGTGGAAACCCCGGAGTAGATCTGAGCCGTCCGACTAACGGAGGCCATGTGTCAATAGATCACCCATTTTGGGAAATCAAGAATCGCAGAATCGAGATTTTTGTTGACAAGAGTTTGGGATTTTCCATGGTGGAAACCCCGGAGTAGATCTGAGTCGTCCGACTAACGGAAGCCACGCATCAAGAGATCACCCATTTCGGGAAGTCGAGAATTGCGGAATCGGGATTCCTATTGACAAGAGTTCGGGATTTTCCATGGTGGAAACCCCGGGATAGATCTGGATCGTCCGATTTACGAGGGACACGTGTTGAGAGATTAACCGCATTGGGAAACCGGGGATTGAGAATTCGGGAGTCCCATGATCGAGAGTTCAAACTCTCGTGATGATAACCCCCGATGAAGGGATGAGATTCCTTCGGGAAATCTCAGGGTCCGTAACGACCGTCTAATGTGAGGAAGAGATGACAGTTTTACGCTGGGGCGCGAGCGCGCATTAGGGTAAGTAGCGAACAGATCTGGATGGCCAGAGTCCACCCACCCAGATCTACGTCTGAGGATGCATTCCGGAGCCCCCTTGCCATTCTGCCTTTAATGGGGGGGGGG